>CALNHX010004993.1:0-115977 GCA_940337035.1 Agriotes lineatus
AAAATGAAAACAAGTGGAGCAGAAAAGAAGAAGCACAAAGAGCATACCGCATCAATGCTGATCCAGTGGATTTGCTAAATTACATCTTCGCTAGATGCACGTTTCCTTTTATATTCCACGCTGGAAGGAAGAGTCATCTACCTGGGATATGGTGTAGCAGAACAACAAAATATACATCCTAAATTTAAATGTCATTCAAAATCCCGTTGGAACCCACGTTAAGATTAACATACAATACTTGAGGCATGTACGATATGTAGAAATATTTTCAAAGTAAATTTCTAATGTAATAAAACCTCAAAAGATAATGTGTGTCAGATTACATTTCCTACAATATTACTTAAATATAACAGAATTGGTTATGAATCAATGCATTTCACATGAAAATGCTTCGGATAGTACCTTCTCGCGATATTGTATTTACGTAATAGGTATTTATATAGCTGTCACCTCTCATTTTGGTATAGACATATCCTTAATACTTAATAACTTTAACCTTTTTATTAGCTGCAAGCGTCTTCTATTCCTGTAGATTAACAGCTTTAATCAAGCTAGGGCTTTTTAAAAAGGCAGCGTAGGTAGTTCTTTCAACAGAAATCTAACGTTTTGGTGTTTTTAAGATTTTGTCTTCTGCCTGAATTCGCACTCGCTCCTCTGGATCAGTTAGGTTCTTGTAAATACTGATAGAACTTATTTTTTGAATATTTTGATATATCTTTGCTTCAGACATATCTATAACCCTGCGTAGCAGTTTTTTTATTCCTTCGGGGTCCATGATCACCATCAGGAAATGTTTGGTTTTAATTACTCGACAGTTCAAAACAGCGTGGTTTTTCTGTCGTGCGAATTGAAAAGCGACAACATACTAGTGAAAAGTCTGCACCACTCGACATTGCAGATTTGTTTAGGCGGCTTCTCACCAAGATCAGAACCCTCAGTAGCTTCTTCAGGGTCGCTGGATCAGCAGTTATCCCCCAGGTACCTCCCTGATGTTATACTGTCGTGATCGGGTCGTCTTCTGCCACAAGTAAATCCAGAACTATGAAATACCACTGGTTTAGATGCTATATCGTGTAAAGCGCTTTTACCTACAGTTTGCGCTGGTACATTTCTGGCTGATCATAGAGAGAAATCCCAAAAACTGTCGCCATATATGTGTTACGAGCTATAGTTGACTTCTTTTATTATGCTTTAGAGTGACAGTACTGTACACGGTTTTTTGCTGCAATCAAGAAACATGTTCCACCACTTTTGTTTAGGACAAATACTTATGCGAGAGAATTCTGAGGCGAATTGTAAACACTTGTAACTGGTTAAACACACGATTTAAAGTCTGCAACAAATGTACAGGCCTATTCGTGCGGATTTTCGCGTTATAACTTAATTAGACCTCTATGCCAATTGTTACTCTCGTTATCAGTTTTCGCTGGTTTGTATTACTCATGACAGTTGGATTATATGTTCTCCTGTACAGTATTGCAAAGAAAATTGTACAGCTTATGTTCTTCACTCAATTTATTTAAATTCCATTTCATAACTAGAACTATGTATGTATATATCAACAATTTAACTTTTACAACAATTAAAACTAAGATAAAACTTAAAATGAAACCTCGAAACTTCCAGTGGGTACATTTATAACAGAATAAAAACTTCGAAATAAGAAGACATCACTACGAATAAATTCAAATATACAGAATCGTGGCCTTCTCTCGTTCATAAGTTGCATCAGAATTCATGAGTGTAGCATTTCGCAGTTTCGCTTTTGCTCTCTCCAACGTTACGCTTGTACAGCATTTATCTGTTTTTGGAGCTCATTGCAGAGTTATATTAGTGTAAATACAAAAAACAATTCTTTTCCGTTTGTCAAACGAGTTTTTCCAACTTATTATGGAGCAACGGTTTTCATGTTTTTTCCTTATGTGCAGTTGTATAATCTTCTTCACTGCAGTGTCTGCTTTTAACGGGTTATTCATGAATTGTTTCAGTCCTTTTTCCTTTTTCCTTTCTCATTTGATATTCTCCATTCTAGTGTAGCAGTCATGTTATGTAGCTGCTTCCTCTCTGCAATCCATTTCTTTTACATCCAGCACTTCCTTGTCTTAAGTTCTTACTTCTGCCAAAGATGGTTCTAATATCAAGTAAAAGGAATACAAAGGAAAAGAGATATAAAACCCCAAAAAGAAGTATTTTCCAAAGCTTGCAGGAAAAAAGCAATTACTTTAATAAAATAAAGTGTACGGGCATACACATAATTATAGGATTTAAATTCAAAATACCTTTTAATTTGGAAAAATGCTTTATTAACATATAACGCTTATCTACTTGGTAACTCTTAGCAACGTCTTTATGACTGCCCCGGTACCGCGTCAAAGGATGGCTACCTGCTCCAGTTCTACTTAAAGTAAATTGAGGTACTACAAGATCTTTAAATGTAATTGTGTAATGTTACTTAAAAGACACAAATGTGTGTATGTGGGGTATTCAGTTTTTTTTAACATGCTGCGCCCTTGAAAGGAGACAGTTTTTCAACAATTAATCATCTTTTTTTAAAACGCGTATAATACTAGAACGATTGCGTGATGCAATATACAATAACAGGCTACAGGCCACAGACATTACTTAAAGAAAAAAAAGTGGGCATCGCCTACAGTAGAAAGCTTAACACCAATTGCTCTGTATAGCTTAGCAGTTAAGACAAGGACTAAAATTAAAGGCCAGTTGTTTACGACGTCTCTAACACTAAAAATACATCAACAGGGTCGCAGAAAAAATTGTGAGCAGGATCTCCGTCACTTAGTTTTGCCTGCAGCTAATAATTTCGCTATGAAAATAGGTTCTGCATATCGGATTTACAAGAGTAATAAAAAAAGACAATAGAGATTTAAAACGCTCCAATGAGCGCAACACGAAATTCTTGTTTAGTAATAATGAGGCTAATTTTTCCCTAGGTGACGTCACAAAACTACATACTATGGAGTAATTTACTTTAAATGTGTAAACGATGACCAATAAGGCATTCAAATTCGCGGAATGCACTAGTAATACTTAAATACATTAGTACACAAATTTAGACAGTAACAACGTAAAGATAAACCCGAAATACACGCATGCAAACATTTTAAAACGTACGGTAATTCGGCAACACGAAGCACACAATTTAAAGAGCATACATAAGTGATATAGCAAGAATAAAGATTTTGTTACGATATTTCAAATCCATGGAGAAGAGCAAAAGGATAGTGCCCAGAAATTCAGCATATATGGAACTGTCAAGAAAGAGAAGGCGCCGTCGGCAGGTCAAACAAAAATGGCCTAGGTGGCGAATAGGTACCTGGGGCTGGAGATGCAACAGGAATAAGCCAACGGCGCTTCGGTGGAATGTGGCCAGCTTTCATGGAAAAACCTCGGTGTGATATTTTAATCCGATGTAATATCAGTAATTTGGGAAGAACCATAGAAACCAGACGGTAGAGCACGGAAACCCTTAATGTTAATTTGCACAGCACAACTTAATAAATCCGAATGAAATCGAGTTGTCTTAGAACTACGCCTGCAAAATACCACAATTCACAAAATTACGTCAACGTCATAACCTGCAGCAATATTCAACATGGAAATATTTCGCCATGGTGCGACCAGAGGCACGTAAGCGCCAGCTCCAGAGAGCGACGCCTTCGCTTGAAGACTAATGCGTCACTAGCCGGAAGCGGAGGTACTCACCCCACTTGCGCGCGGACTGCAAGACGCGAAGAAAATCCCTGATGCACCGTCACAGGTCTGGCGGGCATGGCATTGCGATAAGCTAACATTGAGCGCCTGATTCCGTGGAAACGAACAAAGACGGGTTTTCTGAAAAGGTGTAAAACTAAACCGGACAGGACAAGTGGCGTTAAAAATTTAAATTAACCTAGCGCACAATGTTGGTTATCCTCGTGACGCTATATGCACCAAGATAGATTTTGAACTCTTCCCAATGACTTACTTGAGAGCAGAGTAAGTTACTTTCTTTCAACAAGATTAGGTTTGCTTCCTCTATTATGGCGCCTTGATGATGAACCCAACGGTAATTGCCTTGGATATACTTTTGGATCAAATTTTCTAACATCTTGGTTGAATCGTTCTAACAGCTTGTATCTGGAGAGCCAGTAAAGCGTTTCTTGTGATGTCTAATCAAAACACTTCCTGGCGTCAGACACTCAAAATCTAAAGGACAAGTAATTTAATATTGAGACTGCTTATACAAGCGCCGTGTTCATTTTTCCATAAAATACCTCCAGAGAAAATTGATATGGCAAACTAAAATTCAAATTTAGGAGCTCCTTTCAAAATTTGCAATTTTTTTAGTATTTTTCCAACCAATCGCCGCAGGCTTTGATACTAATATCTCCTAACTACTTAAAATAAAGTAGAGTATGTCTATAATCTTTTCCTAACGACGCATATGGACTCGCCTAAATTTTGGAAAAAATATTTGAACGGGAGTCGAACTGAAAACTTTTTGCTAGTGCTCTGCTACTACGGTCGAGTGTTACAAACTCGCGTTTTCAAAGGTGTCGAACTATTTCTATTCGAAGGGCTTTAAAATTAAATTGTCGTTATTAACACGGCTTCAACTGCCTATTGCCGTAAAATTAGCTAACAAGAATTTGATTGTTTCGTGTAGTTGAAGGTTTTTTAATGTTTGTTCTACTTTTAATATTATACTTGTTGTTCTATGATGGTAGTTCAAATAGAAAAGCTCCAACAAAAAGAAAGAAATAGGAATAAAATTTAAACTTAAGTGTGGGTGAACGACGTTGCTGCGATTTCCTTCACGAAAATTTTTGGTTGTAGTGGTGGTGATTAGCTGATGTGGAAGTACGACAGTGCCTTTCCGCAACGACGTGTTCCAGGATTTAAAACATACTAATGGGGCCATAATTATACAGGGAATTTATTTTAATACTTAACATAGGCGTTTTGTTTCTATGCCACCATTTAATCATACAGGTCATTTCCATAGTTACAAATGAGACCAATAGATTAGAGCGTGTATTTTACGAGTTAACATAGGAATTATTACTTGTCAAAAAGACAATTAAAAGTTATCCTAATGTATACAACTGAAGAAAAGCTACAACACACAAGTTGTTCCTACGTATCTACTTTTTAGTTGCATACCTACATTCCGGTAACAAACTTAAAGTTTCTTATTAGCAAGTCCCTAATTCAAATTCGTATGTTAACTCGTAAAATAAACGCTCTAATCTATTGATTTCATTGGTACCTATGGAAGTGACCTGTATGATTAAATGCTGGCATAGAAACGAAACTGCTATGTTAACCATTAAAATAAATTCACTGTATAGTACATATAACAGCAATGAGATAACATGAACAAGCAAATAGAACGCTTGAGCAAGAAAGAGATGGCCATACAAAAAAATTATATTAGTAGGCATGTTTAGTTGACAAATGTCATAATTAAATTAAGAGTCAAGCCTTCTCGAATATTTTCTACTATGTTTATCTCTTTCTTACTCAAGCAATACGTGTTATCTTCTTGTTCATGTTATCTTGTTGCTGTTATGTATAGTTGTGGCCCCATCGGTATAGTAATTTCAACATAATCACAATCAATCCATTGTTGGACATAGGCTTCCACGAGACGTTTTCAATTTGTTATTTTCTCAACAATTGCAATCCAATTGGACGAAACTCTTCATCATTCTATCGGGAGAGAGCGTGTGGTCGGCTGGTAAAGTATTTACGTTTAGAGTTGGCAGGTAATGAGTTCGAACCTCACACCCGCACAGTGATTACATATTACGTTCTCTGGCCATCATACCATCACTTTTGGTGGTCGTAACCCGTGTGAAAGGAGATTCTTTCTTATCAATGGGTTAGGCTAGCCACCGTCTCTCAGCCTATATTAAGAGAAGGAAAAAGAAGACTCCATCGGGTAAGAGCTTTTTCTCTACTACGTTTGTAGGCTCTTTGGCTCTACTCGAGGACCTTTTATCTATCGACCATCCCTCATTCTAGGAATATGTCCACCGACTTCCATTTTGATCTTCTGATACGCTTTACTATGTCATCTACCTTAGTTCTTCTGGGAGTCTCTCTGTTTCTTACATGATCTTTAATACCTAAACCTAGCATCGATCTTTCCACTCTTCTTTGCGTTACACTTAACTTTCTTGTAGATGTTTTGGTAGGAGTTAAGGTTTCTGCGCTGTATTATATTAGCACTGGCAAGATAAATTGATTAAACGCCTCCCGGAACATCCTGAAAATGTCACTCATTTTTCCATAAATTATGATAGTGTAATATTAACTACAAACTTGCAGAAATATTGGTTTAGATAAGAGTTTTCTTTTGAATTGCTGCCCAGATCGTTATCAGATGTTAATGACTACACATTTTTCGGTAAATACTATAGATTCCAATTGACCACATTATACAAAATTAATATTTCACAAAATTTCATTGAGGAAGATTATGTACAGCGTACATGTGATTATAAAAATTATATTGGATTAGAAACAAATGCATCAAATTCAAATAATTTGTATGATTTTGCAAAGAACTGTATGTGTTGAATTTTATAAAGCTTAAGGAGAAAGTTTAGCTAATAAAATCACAAATTACAAATCTGCAAAGCACTGCATTCATTTGAACGAAATGTTACTATAATTTTGATAGGTTTTTCGCTTTCGCATAAGCGCTACATAATTGTTTACACAGTTAGTTAAAAGCGAGGATACAAGATGGAGCCTTAGCACATTTATTAAATTAAAAGTACCGAAATTCGTTGCAAACACCAATCAAAACAAGCGGCAAACTTGAAATATTCACTTCCTGATTCCTACCTATTTTTACGTCCCACCAGTTGATTAGCCAACTGCCCAATCACCCGAACTGGTTTTTAATTGCCCATATTCACCAGACGTCATGTGCATTGGAACTAAGCAAGGTAGGAATTCCCATTACACTGATCGCATTTTATCAATGAGTTGCTGCAAGGGGCATCGTCCTTCTGCAATTTTCGTCCTGGTAAGGTTAAACAAAACCAGTTGGAGCCCATCCAGCGCCAGTTCGTTTTACTGTGCAACAATTTATTGAGTGCTGTATATCGTTCAGTTATGTGCCTTTCCGCTGTGGTTGTTGTTTTGAGTGCTGCCCTTGCTGCTCACGCCAATTTTGGTGAGTTGTGAGAAATTGTTATTGAGGATAATCGACAGAATTTATAGTTCAAAGGCTCAAATTGCGTAAATAAAGTTAAAGGTTGCTGCTATAATTTATGGATTATGGCGCTGTTACGCTCAGGTGGTCAGATTAGGGCTATTATCCAAGGCTAAAAACACGCACTAGAAATAAACGCCGAAATCATTAAAATGTGAGAAATCGGCATTATTTACTACTTTTTGCATTAGGCGGAATAACAGATGGGTGACAGAAAACGTCAACATAACCTATAAGATTTGGTCAAAAAATGTTAATTTCACGATTTCTCTATTTAAAAGAACATAACATGCACATCGGCACTGAAGTCCCTTTTTATACCACATGTGGTTTATTCGCTTCAGCCCTACTGTCATCTGCAACTAAATTTCGAATTCGCATTCGCCATAAAAAAGTCAACTTCAGTGCTTTGTTATACGAACAACTATTGCTGGACAACTAAGATAGTTCAATTGTATCAGACGCAATGAAATGTCGAGGCAAAATTTTACTTTTAATTTTACGCAATCAGGGTAAGTCCCGGAGTGTTGCATTTTTAAGAAACTCTGCTTTTGTTTTCTAGTTTAAAAATCCTCAAAATTTAATTCTGCTTTGTTTCAATTACCGTTCAACTGAAAGCATTATTGTTTTACGCCGCTACGACAAGTTTTTCCATTTAAAAGCAACCTAACCTACAAAACATAAACCGCAGACCGCGTGCGCTAATAATAACATAGTGCTTTAGGCGATTCTTAAAAGAATGCACACAAAAACTTGACTGGCGGAGGAATAGCATCAAGTGTCTTTGTCTTTGACTGCTTCATAAAAATCATCTGAACTCCTTTATTTCAGCTTATAATACACTTATTTGCCAGCTTTATAGTCTTTTCGGAAATGAAGTTTATAAATATGCTGAACAATTTGAGAAAATGGATAAAATGTACACACAAAATAGCTGCTACTTTAACTAGTAATTTCCATATTTTAGGAAACGTTTATATGAAACAATTTACAAGCTTTACACCGATTTTCCAACTGATTTTTACTTTAGTTTTTTTATTAGTTTGCAGTGAATTTTCTTCAACATTTTCAAGACAGTTATATCGATTTTGCCATAAAATGTCAACAACGATTCAATGGGTTTTCAGCAAGTGTCCAAGATACATTTGAGACATTTGCGCCAGTTTTTTATCAATAAATATGTGTTAAATGTTTGGTAATTATTCAGCAACTCCCCAAAAATTTGTAGTTAAGTTTCAGTAACTTTTATATCACTCTTACAACAAATATTCGGCAAAGTTGTAGTCAATTGTTAATAATTCAATTCTGCCCACAGTTTTAACAAGTTTGCAGCACATTTTCAGTACATTGTGAGTAAACTTGTAACTTATTTTCAGCAAAGTGGCAACTGCAGTTACCTAAATGATTATTTTCATAACCCATAATTTATATAAAGCTTGGCAGTTTTAACATACAGGAATTAGAAAAGTAAATATTAAAAGAAAATAAAAAACTATTAAATGTGCTACAATAGGATTTTTATTATCCAAACAAAAATCACGAATAATTAATAATAATTCATATCAGCAATTTGACATATAAATCTAAAAAAAAATGCTAATCAAAACAATTTTATTGTCAAATAACGTAAACATATATAAATAAGTTTTGAGTTCATTTCTAATCTATTTCTGAAAATTTTTAGCAAGTCGGCAACACATATTTAGCAAATTATTTAATAAGATAGCAACAAAAGTTAAGTAGGCTTTTGGGAAATGTTTTGAGAGTTACATCAGATTTTCAACAGGTGTTCTATGTACTTTCAAGAAGATTGTAACAATTTCTTTCAGTAAATATACAGTGTGTCCAAGATAAGGAGAGCCAGTAAGGGGATCTCGTTAATAGTAAGAGATACGCATTTGGTTAAATGCGAAAAAATTTGCGTAGTTAAAGGACTAACAAAATAAGATTTAGATCCTCGATATGGTTTTTCGTCTTTGAATTATCTTAACAAAACCGAATTTTCCGATTCTTAATTCCATTTTGTCTGAAGTTAATATTAAATTTAGAGCGACACTGACAAAACTTTTTTATAGCAATTTTTCATGAACTTAATGTTACCTCGTTAATTTTTTTATCTGACTTTTCGTCTTAAAGCAACCATTATCAACTTCATTTTTTTAAATACTGTCCGTGATGTCAAATTTTAAAAGCCTGTTTTTATTCTGAATTCAACACTCTACTACACATTATGGTTTAATTACATTTCAAGTCTTTTTTGGCCATCAAAAATTTTTTAGATAAGGTCCTGTGTCCTAGAGTATTCCATACGTTGTTTCAGCTTTTGTAATTTAAAGAAAAATGTAATGAAATACACTGCATGTTTTTAATCCTTAATAGTCTGTTACGTATGATCATGGAATACAAATAATTTGTAATAGGAAGTAATTAATCTATTAATTAATAGATCAATTACAACGCCTGCTACATCAATTCGTAATTGAATCCAAAAACTGGAATATGCAAGTATCTACAGAGAAGACCAAGTGTATGGTCATTGCGAAAGACCCAGTAAGGTGCAAATTAGAAGTTGAGGGAACCGTAATAGAACAGGTCATGTCCTTTAAATACCTAGGGGTGGATATCTCAAGCAGTCGAAATCTGACTAAAGAAGTACGAGAACATTCATATAAAAGAGCACGAATATCTGGTTACCTAAGGGACATTTACTGGAGGAACAAATATATGACCACCGAAAACAAAATTAAAATATATAAAAGCGTTGTCAGACCCGTAGCTACATACGCAGCCGAAACTAGAGCTGACACTAAAAAAACTAGACAAATACTCAACACCACTGAAATGGCCACGTTAAGAGCAATAACTGGACATAGTCTGAGGGAGAGACTACCCAACTACGAAATAAGGAGAGAATGTAATATATAAAGACGCAAATCCCACATGGAAAGCGCCAACCTGGAAGACCACCAAAGCGTTGGGCAGAAAGCTGGGTCTCATCATCCCTAGAAACACCACCGAGAAGAAACGATTAGTGACAAAGATAAACAGGCGAAGCCTACAGAAAGAGGAAGAAGAAGAAGAATTAATCTATTACTAATTATTTTTATTGCTTATAAACTATAATTAAAATTAGAAATAAAAACATCCAGCTTGTATCATTAGATTTTTCTTTAAATTACTTAGCTGAAACAACCTTTTTATTCTGAATACAACAATATACCACACGTTATAGTTTAATTACGTTTCAATCCTTTTTGGCAAAAAAAGTAAAGAGCCACACTGGATATTTTTTATTTCTAATTTTAATTATTGTTTATAAGTAAGGAAAATATTTAATATATCAACGACTTATTATTGAAAATTATTTGTATTCCAAGACCATACGTAATTATTAAAGATTAAAAACATCCTGTGTGGCTTATGGCTTCTCTATGTTACAAAAGCTGAAACAACGTATAAAAGGCTTTAGGACACAGATCCGTATCCAAAAATTTGTTAATGATTATAAACGAACCTCGCAACGTAATTAAACCATAACGTGTGGTACATTGTTCTATTTAAAATAAAGCGTGCTTTTAAAATTTTACATCAGAAAATAAGGGCCATATTTAAAAACACAAAGTTGATGATGATTGCTCGAAGACGAAGCGTTGGATAATAAATTTGATAACGTGATCTTTAAGCCTATAAAAAGTTACTATGAAGAGGTTTTGTCAGTTTCGCTCTAAGTTTAATATTAATGCCAGAAAAATTAGAATAAAAAATCTAAAAATTCCTAAGATAACTCAAAAACGAAAAACCATATCAAGGATATAATAATAATAATAATAATAACAATAAAGTGTCTTTATTGACACAACTATAAAAAAGACAATTTTATACATCTAATATTATTGGTGCGGGGAGAAGTTCAGTTGGGCAACATAGTTGCAGACCGCTCCTCCACTTAACCCTGCACAAAAACTAAAAACTAAACCTAAAACTTTTGGGAAATGTTTTGAGAGTTGCATCCGATATTCAGCAAGTGTCCTACTTTAAAGACATTTGTAATAATTTTTTCAATAAATATATAGTAAATGTTTGTCAGTTTCTCCGCAATTTAACACATATTTTTGATTGGGTGTCAGTAAATATTATAGTAAGCTTACGACAAAAGTTCGGCAAGGTTGCAGTAAATTATTGATATTTCAAGTTTGCAGCAATTTTTCAGCATCTCTCCATTACAGGTTTAATCAGTTTCCAGAGCATCTTCAGTTAGAAATCTTGGAATTTAATTTCCAGTTGCAATAAAGTTATTGCAAAATATCATTAAATTTTTAACAACTTTTCGTAAAATTTTATTAAATTTACAGTATATTTCCAATGTATCGTCAGGAAGTTTTTTTTTCAATAAATTTTTGTAATAAATTTCTAAAAATTTGAAGAAAGTCAGTAACTAATGTTCAGTAAATTATTTAGCAAGATAGCAGGACCGTTATATAAGTTTTTGGGATATTTTTAGAGAGTTGCGTGAGATTTTCAGCAAGTGTACAGTGCACGTTTAACAATGTTGCAGCAATTTTCTTTTTGTAAATACGTAATAAATATTTCGCAGTTTTTCAGCAACTCAAGACAGTTGGGTTTTGGTAAATATTTTAGCAAGCTTACAGCCAATTCTCACCAAAGATTCAGTAAATTTTTGATAAATCAAGTTTCTGGCAAAACTAAGCAATTTTGCATAACAGTTTCGATAAGTTTACAGAGCATCTTCAGTACAATGTTCACCAGCTTGTAGTTTTAATATTTAGCAAAGTTTCAATACAGTTTTAGCAAAATTTCAGCATATTTTCTTCAACTTTACGTAAAATTTTAGTAAGTTTGCAATTAAGTTTTAGTTTAGTAAATTTGTAAGGAATTTATGAAAATTGAAAGCAAGTTAGCAACACATTTTTTTACAAATTTTCAGTAAATTATTTAACAAGATAACATCAATGTTAGGTAGGCTTTTGGGAAATCATTTGAGAGTTGCATTAAATTTTATGCAGGTGTCCGGTGTACTTTCAAGAGGTCTGTAGCAATTTTTTTCAGTAGCTATGTTGTAAATGTTTCGCAATTTTGCAGTAGTTATGATATAAAGTATGTTTTTTTCCTATAAAAATTTTCAAGGTCAAAGAATTTAGGGTTTATGTTGGCATAACTTGGATTCCTTTAAAAAATATATGTTGGCAAAATTTGTTTTAGTAACTTTATAGAACTAAAAATTGGTGGGAAATTTAAAATCTGGCATTAAAGTTCTATGTACATCAAAGGCTCTTGCTAATCTTTCGTAAACGTCTTCTTCTGGTGTGTTAAGATGCAGATCCAACAGTTCCTCTGCACACTTCACTACATTTAATTTTAAAAGATTCCGTTTTTTTACGCGTATTCAGTTTCAAAAAAGAAAAACTGACAATTTAATTTTAAATGTCAAAGTGACAAAAGTCGTTTACAGAAAAACCTGACAAAAATAAATTTTCTAATAATTTTAAAAAAGCAGTTTTGCCAATTTTACCTTGACCTTGAAAATTTTTATAGGAAAAAAACGTACTATAGTAAATATTTTAGTAACCTTACAGCAAATCTTTGCCAATGATGCACTAAGAAATAGACAATCCAAGTTGTGCACATTTTCTGTATTACAGTTTCAGCAAAGAGCATGTAATGAGAAGAGGCTTAGCTATATAGGTTTAGGTTTCAACGTATATGTTGTTAAATGTAAAATTTCAATGAGGTCGCCAATGCTCGCGCAAAATTCTTTGTTGTTGCAAAAAGCCTGTTTTAACAAGAACGATTTTATTGTTATTTTAAAAGTATTAATCGGTATTATTCGAATGTCCGGAGGTAATAAATTAAAAAACTTCGGTGCATGGTATAATGGCCCGTTTTTATTGAGGCGCAGGTAATCAATGCAGATATTATTTTTATGTATGCTTGAATTTGGGGTACCGCCGACGGTTAATTATTTTTGAATTATTTAAATATTTTTCATAATTTCACCTATCAAGACTTAATATTAAATTTCATTTTTTTTATGTGAAGACTTTAAAAGATTTATAACTAAAAAAAGTAACATAAAATGTTAATTACTTCTTTAGATTTTTTATTATTTACCGAAAAGTAGTATGTTTGCATAATTTCTACGTTTTTTATTCAAGGCACTTTTTAGGAGAAATGTTTTTCAATTCTATTTAATATCTATTTAAATTGCTTCAAAAAACTCTAATCTAGCCGTCTTAATGAATTTCTGTTACAAAAATTCTGTAAATGTTCTTTTACAGTTGTCCAAATGAGATTTTTTAGAACATGTAATTGGACAAAGACAAGTCTCTTTATTTAGACAACTGTAAAAAACATTTACAGGATTTTTGTTATAGCAATTCATTAACAGGGCTAGATTAAAGTTTCTAGAAGCCATTTAAATAGATATTAGTTAGAATGGAAAAATATTCCACTTAAAAACGCCTTGCATAGAAAAACCTAAAAATTATGCAAACATACTACTTTTCGGTAAATAATAAAAATCTAAAGAAGTAATTAACATTTTATATTATTTTTCCCAATTATAAATCTGTAAGGTGTTCACATAAATGAATTTTAATATTAAGCCTTTGTATGTGAAACTTTGAAAATATTTAAAAAAAATAAAATAAATGTTTGGCTAACGTTAAAAAATAGGTGTTTTCTGGCTTTGAGATTGTTCAGTTAGCTAAAAAGAACACACTATAAAACAAATATCAGAGTTTTTATTATTTACCGAAGGCGCTTTTTAGGAGAAATATTTTTCAATTCTAATTAATATCTATTTAAATGGCTTCAAGAAACTATAATCTACCACTGTTATTAAATTACTGTTACAAAAATCCTGTAAATTTTTTTTTATCCAATTACAAGTTCTAAAAAATTCCTTTAAATATTTAATTACCGCAAAATATAAACTACCAATTTGACAGTTTATACTAAAATAAAGTTAATCACGGCCCACTGGTAATGAACCTAAAAGTTTGTATCATAGTGTTAGGTGGGTTATATTACCTTTACTAGCTGCATTATACGTATAGAGTGTGTCCTCGGTTAGGTGAAACGACTAGTAAAATGTAAAAAAATCTCAATTTAAATTTTCATTTCTTGGGGTTTAGCCCTGCTTGGTTAAAGGCGAATTTCTAACATAATTTCAGTTTTGAAAAATCAATTATGCCTTGGAAATTAAAAAAAACAATTTTTCTGTAGATTAGCGTGCCTTTTATGTAGTAAATACGACAAAAAGTTATTAAGAAAAGTTGTTTAGAATCAACATTTAGGCCCTTATACCAAATTTTAAAATCCTCGGCCAACTTTGATCTCCCACATTTTCATTTATGTTTAGGCCCCATATCAAAGAATTTTATTTTTAAGAAAAACTGCCATGGAAAAACAAATATTTTTAACAAAGTTTTTTAGTTTATAGTAAAAAAACTTTGTTAAATATAAAATTCTTTGATTTGGGAAATAAACAAAAGAAAATGTGAGAGAGATCAGCGTTGGCCGAGAATTTGGAAATTTGGTATAGGGGCTTGGATGTTGATTCTAAACAACTTTACTTAATAACTTTTTGTCGTATTTGCTACATAAAATGCACGCTAATTTACAGAAAAATAGATTTTTTTTAATTTCCAAGGCATAGTCTACTTGATTTTTCAAAACTGAAATTATGTTGAAAATTCGCCTTTAACCAAGGAGGGCTGAACTTCAAGAAGTGAAGAGTTAAATCTAGAATTTTTTACATTTTACAAGAGTCGCTTCATCTATCCAGGGACATGAAATGTATTCGAAGAAATAAAACACAGGTTTTATGTTTCAAATACCAAATAACAATCTTTATTTATTTTGATGTTTGCAACCTAGCAATGTGTAACCAGATTACATGTAGGTAAACCCCCCTTCCTTGTATCCGTAACACTTTTGTTATTAAAACGTACCATTAGCCAACTTTTTTTATAACTGTTGTGGGAAATTAATTATTCGCATTTTATTTAAAAAAAACAGTAGACGTAGTTTTATTAAAGTTAGCAGTAAAATTTGCAGGTGCAAATTTCGTTTTATGACTGTCAATGTGAGCGTTGAAACGTATTCAAATAAAAAAAAATTAAATAGTTATGTGAGCAACTAGTTTTCGAAGTCATACTTTTTTTCATGAATTTGCAGTTTGATTATCGCAAGCAAATGAGTGAAAAATAGTTGCTTTCATACGTGTTGTACATGTTATTTGTTGCATAGTGATTTCTTGTAACTCCAAATTGTGTCGAAAAGGACTTCAGAATTTACAACTGTCAAATGGACAATTCACAATTTCAATAAAATAGTTAAAATAAAAAGTGTTGGTTTCAGGATTTTGCGTTAAAAAAAGTGGTACTTTCTTCACGAATTTTCGTTAAAAAAGACTACTTTCTTGTAATGGCACACAATTATCTTATTTTAGATTACTGTTTAAATTTACAGAGTCATAAATAAACATTTCCTGTCCATTTAACCGCGTGGGCGAGACAAGGAGCAGCGCCGCCCTTTCAACCCCAAGCATTGTATGCAAGACAGCTTGACCTCAATAGTGTCCAGATGTTCACTAGAAACGTGTGACGACGTGAGGTTACAGCAACCCTTTAACATAATTATTTTAAATGCCCTTAACTTTATAATATAAATCCATAAATCGCAAACGTGGCAACGCATATTTCGCGCGTATGTCGCATTATAGTGTGCTTTATTTTGTTTTGCGATTGCAATTACAAAGAAATAGGTATACAAACAAAAACCACGATAAAAACAAATAATTGATATATTTCCAAGCAACGGTTACTTGATGAAAACGTATTAGTAATTATGTACTTATAAAATCGGCGTATTTTCAATGTTTTGGCTAAGAGACAATGAGAAATTTTGTCTACCTGCGTTTTGTAACCTTGGCAACATTGCACTTCAGTTTAAACCAACGAATTCTAGAATCATGGTTCTGCTCTGAGATCGTCGAATTCCCTGAGCTATGTTTAACTGGAATCCCTCCCGTCAGAGGGATAAGACCTGGGAGCCTAGCGGGCGGGAGTTTTTTAGCTATACGCTAATCCTGCCCAGCGCTGAGTCTCTTCTCATTATTGCTCTTTGGTTTCAGTAAGTTTGCTTCAATACATTATTAGTCGGCTGACAGTTTTTATTTTCAACAAACTTGCACTATAGTTTTAACAAAATTTCAGCAAATTTTCAGCAACTTTGTCTGAAATGATAGTGTAGTGAAGTTTCAGCTTAGTAAATTTGTAAGTAGTTTATAAAAATTTGTAGCAAGTTAGCAACATATAAAAAAAAAGATTGCGTAAATTACTTAACAAGGTTAGTTTTTAGTAGTATTTTAGCAAACTTATTGCAAATCGCCGACAAAATTGCAGTAAATTGTTGATACTTCCAGTTTTCAGCAAATTCTTAGCAACTCTGCATCACAATTCCAACACGTTTCCAGCGCATTTTCAGTACATTGGTAGTAAATACGCAGATTTACTCTTCAGCAGTTATAGCAAGATTTCAGTAAAGTTTGAGCAACATATCGCAAAATTTTAGTAGATTTGTAGTGATGTTTCAACTTACTAAGTCTGCAGGTAGTAAATTTTCTGTAAGTGTCCAATATGCTGTCAGGAAGTTAGCAGTAAATTAAGTAATAAGTTTTAAGTAAATTTGTAATAAATATTTTAAAAAAAGCTTGCAGCAAAGTTAAGTATTAGTAATAGTATAGTATTCATAAGTATTAAGGGGAGCAAATTAGGGAATACA
Organism: Agriotes lineatus; assembly: GCA_940337035.1. Classification (NCBI taxonomy): domain Eukaryota; kingdom Metazoa; phylum Arthropoda; class Insecta; order Coleoptera; family Elateridae; genus Agriotes; species Agriotes lineatus. The sequence continues at coordinate 17,036 of CALNHX010004993.1, forward strand.
TAATTGGTTCACCTTTAGAAACTACATCTAATGCAAGGTTTTCGTTATATTATTAACCTTTTTCTGTAGAAATAATAAACAGCAAATCATTCTGAATAATATTAATGGCAAATAACTAATTACATTTACAGAAATTTGTATTAATAATCTTACAAGCTAGCAGCAAAGTTAAGTAAGCTTTTGAAAAATGTTTGGAGAGCTGCATACGTATTTTTAGCAATTATGCAATGTACTCAAGAAGTTTGCAGCAAATTTTTCAGTAAATATGTGATAACTGTTTTGCAGTGTTTCGGCAATTCAACACAAATTTTTTGTTAAGTATCAGTACATATTTTACCCAGCTTACAGCAAATCTTCGTCAAAGCTGTAACAAATTCTTGATAATTCAAGTGTGCAGCAAATTTGCATCACAGTTTGCAGCCCATTTGCAGTACATTGTTAATAAATTTGCAATTAATTTTCAAGACAGTTGCAGTATAGTTTTGATTTCAGTAAATTTGCAACAGCATTGAGCAAAATTTTAGAAAGTTTATAGTAAATTGTCAGTACATGTGTAGCATAGTGGGAGGTAGTTTGCAGTAAATTTAGTAGCAACGTTTGAATAAATAGATTTTTTTTATCAAATTTAGTAAATTGTTTAACAAGCCAACGGCATAGTTAAGTAAGGTTTTGAGACAATTTTAGTGCGTTGCGTCAGATTTCCAGCAACTTTGCAACAATTTTCTTAGCAAAATTGCAACAGTTTCTCGGGAAGTTTGCAACAATTCACACTTTCAAGAAGTTTGCAGGTTAACAGTAGTTTGTAACAAATTTTTAGTAAATTTTCCATATTAATAGTAACCAAGTAATCATAGAATTTGGCAATGTGCAACTTTCAAATTATGAAAATATAAAGTTTTTGTTTTGGATTAGCTCCATCTCTGACTTTCTAAAAAAACCTTTTCCTTGGAGTTGAAAATTGTAAATACCTTCGTGATTCGACTTATTTCTGTGATCCTGTTTTTAAAAATGCAAAGTCTTTTTTAGCTGCAACCAGCCACATTCTTTTATGTTTTCTTCTTCTTATTATTTCCACCAGTCCTTCTCGTTGTCTCTATATTCGGTTCCTCATATAACAGTCCAAGCTCCTAATTTGACCTTCTTTCCCATCCCCCGTCTATTATTTTTCGCTCATATATTCTCCGTAGTATCTTCCCTTGCCATATCTCAACCCTATTCTGGTCTGATTTATTCAATACCACGTCTCACTTGCATAAATTACTGTTGCCTTTACCACTTATTATGCTTTATATATTTTAATTTTTGCACTCCGCGACATTGACACGCTATTTAGCATACTCGCACATTTGGCACATTTTATCAATTCGGTTTCTATTTGCTTTCTATTATTACAATATTGAAGTACTCAGAAATGTAAAATTTTTCAATTTTGCGCAGCTTAATTCCCGATCCTTTTCTGCTTAGTCAACTCTTCGTTTATTCTCAACTTCATCTTCTTTACTTCGCCTTCTACGTTTCTTGTTATTTCCATTAATTCTCGTTTCGATCTTACTAATAATGTTACATCATCCGCATATCGTACGCGTTGGTGGCTTTTTCTCTAAATCATTCCTTCTCTGTTTAAACCAATGTTTCTCATTAAATTTTCCAACACTAGTAGATCGAATACGGTTGAAGAAAGATGGTCGTCCTGTTTAAAGCATCTTTTTATACGTCCTATACGTATCCCCATGCATTCTCACTCTTGTTTTTGTGCCTTGGAAGGTAATTTTCGTTATCTCTGTTAGTTTCATCGGTGTGCCTAGTTCTGTCATTGCGATGTATATTTGTTTTCTTTTCATAGGCTTGTATAAAGTCAATCAACGGTGCGTATGACGTTACTTTGTGTTCATATCAATAAGTACGTATTTGCGTTAGTGTAAATATTGATATGTAATGAATCTATTATCTCTGCATTCACCCCGATACTCCTCTTCGTCGCCGCAGTCTAGGTTGTCGTCTTTGTCTTTACAATACCTGGTTTTGGGTTGATATCCGCGCATGCTTTTTTGACTTCTTGGTAGAATTTATTTGTTCTTTTATCCTTCATCTAGCTTTTCTATTTCCGTTCTTTTACACCTTCTCTTTGATAGTCTACATATCGGCTTCACTTATGTTCTTTGCTCTTAGTATATCCTTTTATTCTCTTCTGTTCTTGTTATATTCCTTTTCTTTGTAACTGTCTTACATTATGTGTTAAACCGTTCTTTTTAACTACCTTTCGCTCTACTGTTAGTAACCTTTTGCCGTTTTCTATACTATGCTTGCTAGTTGTTTCAAGTGGTCTTCTACCGTTTCTATTGATTTTCTCTCTTTAAGCTCTTCCTCTGCTGTTCAAACCTCTCTTGCTTTTTTAGTTTTGAATATCTGCTGTGTTTCTTTTCGTTCTCCTTGTCATTACTTTCTACATAATTACTATTATTAGCATATATATTTTCCCTTCTAACCTTTGCGTGGAAATCGGCTAATACATTATAATGCTATTTCTTGGAAAGTCAAGGTCGACTCTCTCCAGTTTCTATTTGTTGGGAGATCAATTCTTAATTTACTGGAAAACCCATTCCAAACACTTTTTCTTTCTTCCACTGTTAAAAAACTTTAATCCTCTACGTTCATAATTTCACTATCTTTTTACGTTTTCTCCTGCAATGCTACTATGTCTATTTATTAGGTTATTTAATGCTCCTTCGTCTTCTGCCTTTCGTAATTGTTTGTTTTTCCTCTGGCTTTGGTTATTTGTATTCTTTGTATTATTATTGCTGTTTACTCTTTGTTTATATCAATTTCCCTACTTGGTCCCATTATTCATATCTTTTCCTGTTAATTTCCAGCATCAGGTATTCTATTTCAGTGCTTTTTCCTTTTTCCTTCTCGCCTCATAACTTGTTTTCTTACTTGAGACTGGACTGTGTGTTCCATGGTCTATAAAGAGAAGGTTGCATATAGTAATTGTTAGGTATATAAGAGAACAAAAACAAAATGTTGGCAAAGTTTAGCTATTTAAATGACAACTGTATTCACGTATTTGGCAACTGAATGAAAAAACAGCAAATATATTAGTGTCAAAGCTCTTAATCAAGAATAACAATGTTTAATGTAATTTCTTCTTACAATAATAATGTACAATATATAGGATTTTTTTTGTATACTTTTATTAAAGAAAACATTAATGCATTGTTTTATTGTAATCTATAGGTAACCAACTAAACACTACATTCTAATCGTTTTAGTTCATTGACAATTTTAGAATCTGTCAAATGGTGACACAATATATAATTTAACTTTTAATATATACGCGACATGTTGAAAGCATTGCAATGAACATTTAAACAATTTTAATTTCTTACATGAACAAGAATATTAATACTAATACTAATACTACCCTCTGTTTGATATGAAGCTGTGGAAACAGTAATAAAATTATTTAATGCCAAATTAATAACAATTAGTTTTCACTTTCTGAATTTAGCATAAAATTATGATTTTTAATACAACTCTTTTCAGCAAAGACGAAAAAGTAGTAGCTTTGAGAACTGTGGGTGACTTATTTTCGATAAAAAAGCCATAAAGGCATATTCTTTGTATTAAAACTAAAACAATGCGTTGACACGGTTTTTTATAAAATATATACCGGGTGTCCATTCTCAAAGTCGAACATAGGCAATTAATATTAGTGCATTCACTCGTTCTTTATTGAAATAATTCATTTATCTGTAGATAATTTTAACAGACGTTGACAGAAAATACCTGATTTACTTCAACTAATTACCAATTTGTTTGACAAATGCTATCGAACTTGAAAAGCAAGGCATGGTATATTTAAAAATATCCAAGCTTTAAATTAGTATTTGAAAATAAAAATCGCATCTTGCATATTATTGTTGGTATCATTTGATGCGTAATAATTTTATCTTTCCATTGATACCATTATCTTCCCTGTAAATTGAATTCGCGAGCAGGAATCGGCAAAAACGTTCAATACCATGTTAATCGCCTATGTTCGACTTTGAGAACGGACACCCGGTATACATAGCATGCATGTATACAAAAAGAAAAAAATCCTATAGGTGTAGTGTTGTGTACCTACCTACTGTGCTACATAAATGTAAAATCTTCACATTTCATCTAATTAAATTAAAGATAACTGCAAGTTTAATTCTTTGTAACAGTAATTGGCAATGTTCAACAAAAACGTTATGATTCTGCATTATTTAGTAACACTAAAATATGAATTATAAAAGTGAAATATTGAACAGATATAAAACGACTTAATGCTTGTATAATAGTATTAACCATAACATATCCTTTATCTAATAGACTTGTCTGTCCGGGACGCTGTTTCAGCAGCCAAACCGTAAGAGATAGAGAAAAAAGTTATGAAAGTTATATGTTTGGAATGGTCATGTCAGGCCAGGAACCGAATTTCAGTCACGTGACACTTCCGGTTTTCGAGAAATCACGTGATTTCTCGAAAACCGGAAGTGTCAGTACGCTGTTTCAGCAGCCAAACGGAGCTGCGACCCTCTGCGCCTTAAAACCTCGATCGGTTAGGCAACCCCTTTGACACCTTTCAGGTCTGGGTACAGTTTTTATTTAATACGCGTTCTATTTGAAAAACGGTCTTTTTTGTTTTTTTAAATGAGACATTTGTCTCACTGGGTTGCTAGTTAAAATAAAATAAAACAAATGTCTATATTTAAAAACGGATTGAACATTTATTATTATTAGTTATTATTCATGTTCATTTTTGGGTATTTTGTCACTCTGAAAAATTAAAAATATTAAATATGGAACGTTTTAAGAGAGAATCTGCTTTCGTTGTACACGATTAACAATTAAAACTAAAAATGAACAAGGAAACTTTTCATTGGGAGTGAAAAACGACCAACCTCCAATAAATTGCTTGACACTGACATTTGATTAGCTAAACCTGATCTTTAAGAATCGACAGCCAACTAGTGTCTAAAAATATTGAGCAAGACGAAACGCATTTTTCTCCGTTAAGTAAAATATATGCCGTTTCTTTAATTTTACCTTTAGTTCACATCGATTCTTTAAACAAGATATTTGTGTTATGCGTATATGCCGTATATTTTTCTTAACGAGGGAAAATGCGTTTCGCCTCTCTCAATATTTTTAAACAAGAGTTGACTGTCGATTCTTAAAGATCGGATGAAGTAGTACGTTTAGGTAATCAAATGTCAGTGTCAAGCAATTCATTGGAGGTTTGTCGTTTTACAGTCCCAATGAAAAACTAAGCTTCCTTGTTCATTTTTAGTTTTAATTGTTGATAACGAGGGCGAATTGTCCCTCGAAACGTTCTATATTTACTATTTTTAATTTTTCAGAGTGACGAAATGCCCAAAAAAGAACATGAATTATATCACGCCACCAAAAGGTATTAGAGATTATATTATTTATTATATAAAACACAGTCATTTTCATCATGGCACGACTATATGAAGTTACCCTAATAGGAAGGGCGTTCAAAGTGTATTGCAATTCGGGCATTAAAACAACTAATAGCAATTACATTCATTTATTATTTCTCAGTGTAGTCCCCTCTTCGTTCAATATATTTGCCCACTTCTCCTTCAACGACACAATCCCCCGAGAAAAAAAAATCCTCTTGTCTTGCAAATCACGCGTTCGTCTCCTCTTTAAGACTTTCGTCGTCAGAAAACCGGCGCCCGCACCCCGAAAATATTTCTTGAAGTTTCGGAATAAGTAAAAGTCGCTAGGAGCCAAGTCCGGGCTGTAAGGTGGATGGTTAAGTTGTTCGAACCCGCAGACCTTCAGAGCAGCTTGGGCAACTCGGGCCTTGTGGACTGGAGCATTGTCATGCAGTAGGAAAATCCCTTTAGACAGTTTTATACGTCTCTTTTTTTAATTACGTCGCGCAATTTTTTTCAAAAGTTGTATATAATATTCTGCATTAATTGTAGTTTGGTGTGGCATAGAATCAATTAAGAGCCGCCTTTAGCAATCCCAAAAAACAGACGCCATGATCTTCCCAGCAGAGGCATGTGTCTTGAAGTTTTTCGGAACTGGAGATTCCACATGCTTCTATTGCATCGACTCTTGCTTCTTTTAGGGTTCCCAGTGCTGAAGCTATGTTTCAATGTGAGTCACAAGTCGAGCCATGAAGTCATCTGGATTGGAATTAAAGAGGTCGAGGAGCTCGCGTGATGCTTCCATTTTACGCCCTCTTTATGCAAAAACTTGAAGATGCTTGAATACTCGGACTTCTTCAAACTACACTATTTTCGCTACTGACAGAAGAAAAACAAAAGCAGATAGGACAACCAATTTTTAAATTTAAGGGTAACTAGATCTGTCTTAAACAAAATTTGCACGAAAATCCAAACTTTGCTTGATACTCCCAAATTGCAATACACTTTGAACGCCCCTCGTAGATATATTTTCTGGTTCTGTAGTTTAGTACAAAACACTTATTGTTAACCATTTCTTAAATTAAATATATAGTTTGCACCGATAATTCAACCATTTCTACTGGCACCGCATGTGTGTGCCTGTAGAAAAACTGGGAGTATGTAGTGCGCTGCCATCTGCTGGAATTTGCGTTAAATCTAGCAATAACGGAACCATATCGATCGATCGCACCTTCTCGTTACACATCGTGGTCTGTTCCTTCAATGTAAAATCTCGTTCGATGTATGCTCGTTTTGTTCCAGCTTTCCCATCTAGGGCAAGTGCAATATTATGTTATTTGCGGCAATTGCTAGTCGATATATTTAAATTAAAAAAGATTATTTAATTGACGCAAAACAAGATCTTGAAAAAGACGAAACCAGTTCACCGAAACATCGACCGCAGCAGAGTATTTTATGTTTAATAATCTGCAAAGATTGAAAGTTCAAGATTCAAATTAATTGAAATTATTGAAGCATAGTAAACCCAAAATGTATACAGGGTGATTAATAAGTGTGACCATTAAATTAAATTGATATAAACTGACCTCAGTAGATGTACATTACACGAAAAAATTAATCGCCTATTGGAAAAATTACTCGTATTAGGATCTGGTGCAAACTTTAGAGAACTGCAAACGTTTATTAGGTAAATTAGATAGGAGTACATTAACCGCGTTTCAAATGGGTTTTGCATCAGAATTTTATCCGAATTCTGTCTTATAGCAACCACCTGGCGAAATTATGTTGATAGAAATGTATTCCACTTACCGCCAATCAGTTTAAGCAATTGACTGTTCTAATTGTTTGTGGGATTGTGATTAATTTCTGACGTATAGTTTATTATACAGTACGGTGCCAATTAAAGGAATACATTCATTATTTCATAAATCGGTGACTTTACAGAAAGATTCTATAAGATTTTCTTTTTATTCGTGTCGTCATCTATGTGCGCGCTATGACTTTATCAATGATTTTTTTAAATAGAAATGTGGGTCAAGCAATACCTCCTTTGAAAGGTATTTTAATTATCTATCCAAACATATCAACAAGTTTAAGTAATTTAGTTTTGTATACTGTCAAACATGTTTACTATTGCAGTATTCTTATTTATTAAATACAACCAAATGTAAAGCAAATTCTCAAATTGACGACCCTAGGCTATGATATAGTGAGAAAGACGAGCAGTGAAATCTTCTCGAACTTTTTCTATAACTTCTGAAGGTATTTGTGCGAATCTCGATGCGTATGCGTTCTTTGAGTTGTAATTTAATAAATACATTTTTTGACAATATACAAAAATCGATTACTTAAACTTATTAATATGGTTGAATAGATAATTAAAAGGCCTTTCAAAGGAGATACCGCATAACCCACGTTTCCATTTAAAAATATCATCGATGGCGTTATTACACTTACGCAGATGACGTCAAGATAAATAGAAAATCTGACGGAACGCGCGTTTAATAAATATTCTACAGTAAGTGAATTAAACACGTTTATTCACGGAAAATATGTTAAGCTCACGAACACGTAGTGCAAGTGAGATCATATATTTGAGGGAATAAATGTTAATTCACGTGGCGTATATATTCATTCAATTTTGACGAAATTTTGAATAAAAATAAAAAATATTCAAATAAAGATATAAATTTGCCCATTCATCCTGATTTGATCCAAATTTTAGTAATTATATTTTACACACTACAAAGAGAAAGAATAATTGAATGTAAATATTTGTAGAAATAATAAAAATATGTTGTTCTTCATTGAAACTTTTTTAATTCACTAGTGAATTAAACGTTTTTATTCGCTAGTGAATTAAACTTTCTTAATTCACTAACGAATTAAATCGCAAAAATTTTACTTGTGAATAATTGTCTGCTTACGAAAGTTGTTATAGAGTTAATAATGTCACTTTAAACTGTCAAAATTGAATAAAAATAAAAATCCACGAGTTTCAGGATTTTTCGGAAGTCACCAATTTACGAAATAATTAATTTATTCCTTTCATTTTCACTATACTGTATGGAAGGTTGTTCTGTTGATGTCCTCTAACTACCATTAAATTAATGACCATACTTATAAATCACCCTGTATCATTTTCGGCACTGATTTACATTGAAACGTTGCAATCGTCAAATCTGCACTTATGATAATTAAAGTTCTTACCGAAAATAATAACTAATAACTAACAGAATCTATATTACGTAATTGTAGTCAATTGTTAGTTTAAGATAGCAATTAGTACGTCACACATTTTCAAAATAAAACTGCATTAAACGAATTTGTCAGTGTCATATTTAATCATTGTTTTTCTAACATAATCGTTTTTAGTTGCACGTGATTTTGAAACAAAAATATTTTTGAAGACCAGAAGTCTAGTGTCTTGATTATTAATCTTTTCTTTCTGATGGTTATATTAATTTTAAAATCAAATGACGTTGATTCTGATCTTAATATTAATTGCTCAGCAATACGACGTGAATTAAAATAAAATACAATTCTAATTCTTCAAGTTGCTGTTTACCACAATCTCATATTTATAGCATACTATAAAGATTATTGTTTTAATTATTAATATTTTAGATCAATTAAACAAATTTGGTATAAACAAATTGTTATAAATTCATCTTATTATTTAAAATGCACTTGGATACTTGGGAATTCTTTTAAACTTATTCCAAATTCCCATAAATCGGTGGCATTCTTTGAGAAATTCTAAACAGTGCAACAATCTTGAATTCTCGGAAGTTCCTTAATGCAAAAGTGCGTCATTTTAAAAAGTTATTGATATACATACGCTTGGGATTTTACAGCCTGGTTATGCATTAAACTTGTTTTGAGCAGCTGAAAAAGTAGAACTGATTAAATTAAGTGGTTTTACGTTGCAAACGCACCATTAAAGATATGTTATACCTTGTGACTGAATTTCGAAAAACTTGAAGGAACTTTCTAATGAGCAAAACCTAAGCATGGGAAATACCTGGTAATAAATGCTCATTATTATGGTCATATAATCAAGCCTCTACGATAGCGCACAGTGAGGATTCGGGAATTTTTCTCTCATATACTCCAGATCTAAGTGGCTGAACGACGAGTTACAAGTTCACTACAGTCCCTTACATAAATCGTATTGCAACTGTAAGTACGTGACATTGGAGTATTAATAACATTTCCTACATTACATGTTACCCTTACTATTTGGAGTAAATGACGCAGGCAACCACTTCTTTATGAAAAAAGAATGGATCCCTAAAGACTTAGGAAAAAAGCCTCTACAGAAAACTCCCGCGAACCGGATAACAGAAAGGGGCGGTGCCCCACCAGGGGGCAAATAAGATTCTGATGGAGTATATAGGGCACAACCCAAGTAACAATTTAAATGCTATTTAGCATGGTTCTTATTTTATGGAGGTTTTATGAAGGATGTTTCTAGATTAATTAGTTTTAAATTTGGTTTATTGGAGGCTAAATGTATTTCTAGAGTTTAAATATTTATTAAATAGCCTTGTAGTGTACTTTAAAACTGAATCATAAAGCCTTTTGGTCTTTCTTTAGTTATAGTTTTGTAGAAGTTTTATTATTACTGTTCACTGTACTTTATAAAGCTCTCTGGTTTTGATCCAACATTCTAGGACAAATTTGCTTTAATCACGTTGGTATAAACTTGTGATGTCTTAAAGCTGTTTTAAAAATGATTTAGAAAATATTCTTGTAGGTATCCTAAGACCTATCTTAAAACCGTTTACACTTAAGAAATTGTAACCTTGTTAACAACCACAATAAAGCAATAATGTGTTCATTAAATGCTTCTTAAATCTTATTGGTGTGGAGCAATCTTCGAGAGCAACATAAAATCCGTCATAATCGGTGGCTGTGAAACTTGAAGATATCTCAGGAGTATCATGCACATATACTGACCAGATATGATATCTAACCAGAAACCATGGAATAAGATGCATCAGTTTCTAAGCGGCCAAGAAAAGAAAGTGGTAATAGATTGGACACACATTACGCAGGCCCAGCGACTAGATGCAAACAGGCCCTTGAGTGAAAACCCCAAAGGACAAAAAAGAAGAGGAAGGTGATCGGTAGAAGAAGAGGGCTTTCAGCTTGGCCACGAATGAAGAGAACTAAAATGCATAGCACAAAATCGACCCATAAGACGTACCATTGTTGATCTCGAACTTTATGCTTCACATTAAGTTGTTTTCATTATATATTGAAATAATGTCATGTAATTTTTGCGGTGAATTTTTATAAAATAAACAATGTAAGACAAAAAGAGAAACATTTAATTAAAACATATCTTCGAAGCTCAATATAAAAATAATCTAATCAATTCCTTAAATATGTTTTATTCTGCAATTTTAAAACAAAACATTCTTTCAGCATTTCCATGCAGAACGCCAAACCATGAGGCTGCCTTCTGCATATCCCTCTTCTCCTGTCCGATTTTAATGAAAGGGTTGGGCACCTTAGACCCGGCAGCCATAGAGTTTGTAAAAAAGTCAATTTGCTGCAACGAGGTGCCATGGGACGTCTTGGTATGCTGCGGCACTATGGGTAACTTCGAGGGCTCGAACGTCACGGTAACCCTCGACACCACAGGCGACAGATCCATTGTGACCACCATAACGGAAAAGACCACCACAACTCCTACCACAGAGACAATCCCCACCGAAGATCCATTCGTGGCCCCGTTTACTTCCCTCCCCTACGAGGAAACAGAAGAATTTAAAAGAGAGGTGCAAAGGGATTTTGTTAAGAAAAAGCTGCTTCCCAGTCGCAAATACTGTGGGTACCAACATACAGACGACAGATTTTACAACGACAACGCGACGGCCCTCGATGAGTTTCCGTGGCTGGCGCACGTTGTGTTCCTCCCGGATGAGGACGACGACCCTTTGCAGTTTCTGGACAGGTGCAACGGCGTCCTTCTCAACCGAAGATACGTCCTGACGGCAGAATTCTGTGGAAGCGAAGCGTAAGTTGAGTTTGAAATATTCTGCTATCATTAAAAAAAGTGATTAAGGGTATTTATCTCTAAAAGTTTTTAGAACTACAGAACATCAGAAAGGGATACTTGGCTTTTCTCACTAGATTCTAATTTTTTAAAAATAAATTTAAGGGCAGGTTTCTAGTAATTACAGCAGCTACAACTTTTTCGAAATATTCTCTTACCTCTACACGGAACGAGACATATCAAGTACAGAGCATGTGACTCCTGGCATCCTTCGAAGTACTCTCACGCCACACCCGACATCGTCAAAACGCCTTTTTCCCGCGATTTGACAAAACCCGGAAAATCATTCCCATACACAGTAGTGGGACGAGGCCTAGTAACTATACCAATTTCTAACAATTTGGCTGTCTTCGTGGCCGTTTTCGCCAGTTTGAAGCAAAACTTGATGTTCACTCTCAACTCTATATCTGCAATGTTTCACATGTGACACCTACACTAACTTTTTCATTCGCATGCACAGCCTACTACACAACACAAACTTTGACACGAAGCTTCTTTAGCTATATATGGCCGTGATGCCAATCTTGTATTGCATTTATTCCACATCGTACTTATTCTTTACTGAAGAAAAAACGAACGAAAAATATAATAAAGACTTGAAGGGATTTTCTAAAATCTCTTCGACAAATGACAAATGCGACAATTTTGCTACTTAAGTATTGTAATTGATTTGGGCAAAGGAAGCTACAAACTTACACTCTTTTTTCTTCCATGGATGCCATTCCACCTAACGAAAATTGACTGTTATCTCTGCAAACCTCTTTCTATCCATTACTATGTTAAAACGGTTGCTAATGCCCGAGACGCTCGTCAATTCTGTTATATTTCTCAACCACGATATTTTACTGCTTTCTACACTTGTCCATGATCCATGGCATCGGCGAGCTGCCTCTCGACTGGCGTCCATCCATATTACCCTGAATCACTAAGGTCTTCATTCATTTTATCGTCTTCCAGAATGTCTGAAATACCTTAGGCGTGATTGGAGAATGGTCGTATTCAGCCTTGTCATGACGTTGAGTTTTTCTATGATTGATTGGTTTGTTCATATTATGTGTGAAGATCTCAATGCCATTATGTAATCTTTGTTTGATGTTTCTTGTCATACGTGCCATCACCTTCCAATTTCAGTTTCTCGTTTACCTGCTCATATTTGCTCTCATTGATGATAATAAACATAACGAATATCAACAAAGTTATTGTTGAAAGTATAAAGAGAAGGCAATTTATATGGTATGCCATTAAAAGCCAAAGAATGATTGCCAGAACAGCTCTAAACTGGATTCCTTCCGAAAAAAAACGAAAGAGATGAAGACCCAAAAGAACATGTGGCTACATTCTAAAGAAAGCCATAAGCGATAAAAATCTCCAAGATCAACATTTTCAAGACAGGTGAAGGTGAAAGAAGAGTGTAGAGATCGAGCAGAGTCTAATGCCTTCCTTTCAATAAAATTTGTCCTAGCATCTTTTAGTATGTATCTGTATTTCTGTACTAAGACTTATCCTTTAAACAATATTTATGTTGGACCTACACCAGATCTGTATCCAAATTCGAAAACATTGCATTGTTTAATATTTTCAACTTAATATTAGATTATCATCAAGAATTAATTTATTTGCATTGTCTTTTACTAACGTGGTGCTTTTGTATAGCAAACACATAATGAAATACATTTTCAGGACATCTGTACGGCTGGGGCAGTACTATACCAATCAAACAGTGGCTTGCATTGACAATCCGGATTTTCCAGAGTGTACTGAGCCGAGAGTCGAAGTAGAAGTCGAAGAAGAAGTACACTGGGTAAACAGTACTGAAAGTTGGCACGAGTTCATTCTCCTGAGGCTAGCTAAAAACGTTACATATACAGGTAATAATAATGAAATGCCGATAGTCGTATTCACCATTTGTCAGATTTAATTCTTTGAAGTCAGAGACTGGAGATTGTCTTTTCTTATGTAGTAGCCAGATTACTATGTTCAAACAACATCTATTGTTTTAATATCAAGTTTATGCGATCCTTTTCTAGTGTGACGTCTTTTTATAATTGTTGCCAAATTTCTGACTAGGATGATGGTATTCCAAAATATTGAGAAACTACGAGGGAACCATCGCCGGCCAGCTAACTCAGTGAAGACGGCTGGCTCCAAATGAAATAACAAAATTACTTTTGAATTATTAAGGGCGTCAACAAGTTTTTAACTACGACTCATAAACTCAAGTAATATTCAATGCCAATTAATGCTAAAAGAAAGTCACGCAAAGCAGTTCTGAGCAACGAAATCAGACAACTAATAGTGGCAACAGTATATAATATTCAATCGGTGATAATTGTATATAATAGCCTGTACAGTGGTACATATGCATAATAATTAAATATGTCGGCTGCACCCCAAATCACACATTATGCTAAAATAGCCTGGAAATATATAAAATTATCACAGGTAGTAAACAATTAGGCGTATAACTACAAACAAACTTACATTAATTTAGAGAAACAAAAGTAAAGCTGCTGCTTGCAAGTTGAATATCAGAACAGCCGTTATTGTGTAGTAATGAAATTAAGCAAAGCTAAAATTCCAGTCAGAAATGCTGGCGGAATGAAAACAGCAATAAATAATTAAAAATACACACTCAACGGTCTCTCTCGCGTTGTGTTTCCTCGAGAGCACTAACTTAGCTCTCGGCCAACGCATGCATCACACCTGGTAACTGGACCAAGGCCGCTCACAATGCAGAATTCGCCCGTGAACCACGAGCTGGTTAATGGCTAATCTAGGAAGAACGCTACACTGGGAAAATCTTGCAGGCGGATCAGCAATAACTTGAACAATGGCAAAGGTCCGAAGGTGCAGATAACATTCGCCGAAACTTTCCGCTAAACGGGAGCAGCTGTGAAAACAACGCGCCATCAGGGTAATACCGTTCAAACCATGAGATAAACCAAAGAAACTGCACGTAGACTTGCCCCTATTGGCTACGTTTGCTCCGTATACCGACAAGACTGCTAGCATGATCCGTCAAAAGACAGAACCAAATTCCTACGAGGAAGCTCCGGGCCACGAAACCGCTTAGAGCGTGGAATCAAATATTATCCATTCAAACTGAGAGCCCCAAAAGGCTTCGGGAAACCTTTACGGCTAGCGAAGAAAGGAAAAAGACATTCTGCGAAGCGCAAATTCCCACAATCAAATCTAGAAAAACAAAACATTCGGTCGAGAGGATAACTCAAAGAGCACATTATCAGTCTTAAGGCGAGTTTACATAGACCAAAAACGTACGCACTAAAAGCAATTTTACACCGTAACCTATTCTATTATGCATCTTTGATTTATCGACTATATTTTACCTCTGTTCTCATTCCGTGATCTTCCTGTTTCTAATTTCCATTTCTTTTTTCTAATTTTTAATCTGCGACCTACTAAAACGTGGATTTTGTCACCTCCGTGGGGCGTCCACTGTGGTTCTCGTCTTTACAGTTTGTTTGACTACTGAGCAATGTGAAAACCCATTGTATTAACGGTTTTAACTACAGTACAGACTTGCCAAGAAGTTGTTTGGGTAGCAATATACTACGGTCTAAAGCGGAGTTGGAATACAGGAACGAGAAATAATAGTACACCGATAGTTGAGCGAAGGGGATGTTGTAGGTTTGCTTGCTCTCAGCACGTTAAAAGAGATATGAGATGTTATGGGGAACCTTTTAACAAGAAAAAGCTTTGCTTAGGCTTCGAAAAAATCGGCCAGCTCAAGGAACTCCATGCCTGTTTGCTGAAATTTTTAGTTCGACTCGCACTTTGCATTCAGCATCAACGTACATAACTGCTACATTGCTTAGAACACATTTACATTACAAACAAAATTCTTAATTACATACCGTGGTGTAATCAACATCAGCAAATTTCGCAGCTTTGAAACAGGACACCGAAATTTCACAGAAGGCCCCTTAATTAATTACCACAATTTCGTATCGTTACGGAATCCACGACGCAAATTGGCAGCTTTAAAACCGGTCTGAAAGGCGTCTTAAATAAACACAACAAAAATGGCATAAAACTATCGTCTGCTGGAAAGCGGCTGTATTCTTAAATACGTTGCAATGTATTAATACCTGACGGTATACGTTTACGGCATGCAATACTTAAATCGTGTTGCGAGCCTAAAGCGGTTGGCGTCAATTTTTTGCCACATTCGCTAGAGGCTGGCGCGTGTTCTGAGAACGCGCCTGCAGTTTCTGCTTATTTGTCGAAGTATGGCTTTTATGATTTTTTAATTGCAACGGCGTATCTCACATGTTCCGGTTGGAAATGCCTAAGCTTACCGCTTCACGCCGACAATTAAAATTGCCAGGTGAGGGCTTCGAACATTCCTTTTTGTATTAAAAATAAATTATTTTGTTAAAGATAGGCGATCTTCTGTCGCTTACTGTTAGTACCCTGTTGTGACCTACGCAAACCATTCAATTTTATGTAACCGCTGTAACAGAAATAGCAAATCGGCTTGGTAGCGTCCGTTTACCCGATATAATCGGCGATTATAGAGAAGGTTGACGTTGGAATTTGACTGATAAGATAATCAAATTTTATATGCAATTGTTGCGTTCGACAAGGCCGTATCAACAGGCGATAGCATTATTCACAAAAAAAATTCATTCTTAATTTTAATACAACATTACACGCAGTCCTCGATTTAGGACCTCACTTTTGCTCGCTCGTTTCTGTACGGGAGCAGTCGAATCAAAGTTTTACTAGCAAAGATCTGTGTTATGTCCGGAAACTAATTTTTTTAAATATGTAAATAATTCTTCTGGGTTCCTTTTGGATTAAAAAAGTTTTGTATTTTCACATAATAGTATTTTATGACGCTACAAACCTTTTTCTTACACTTTTTGCACACACAACGTCCCCGTTCGCTAACTGTCAAGCACAAGCTAGGCAACTAATCGACATGACAGCTGACTCTTGGTTTGGGTTTGAATAATGTAGCTAACTACTAGGTAGATAGAAGATGTTGTTAATAGTGCTGTCGTCATTTATTTTAATTATCAAACGGTCTTTGTATTTTTAACTAGAACATACATTAATGTACGCCTTTGTGTCTATACTTTTTAGCACTTTACTGAATATTTTGTCTTTTTTTAAACTTTTTGTAATTGAAAGGTGACCACAATCCTGGCTAGCTCAAATCCTCGGCAGTGAATGGGGTAAATAAGGACTAGGCAACGGTTTTTGAGGTGTAAAAATCATATAATAATTTGGAAACATAGGCGGGCGCCAGTAGTTACCACGAAAAAAATACAAATCTAGCTAACAGTCGAAAACGCACTTACCTTTTATGGCTTCTTTTTATTCGAGAACAATTCCATAGTTAATCCTGGCATTATAGACACACAGAAAATAAAACGTTCTCAAATTTACGAAGCCAGAGCAAAAATACTAAAAGGTCAAGTTGTGTTTACCTTAAAAAAATATATAACGACTGGATTGCAATCCAAACGCTCAGCAAAATACATTAATCAAGCAAAAACTACGTCGGATATGACCAGATTGCAAGTTTAATTTGGAAAAGATACACAATAGTATATTGTATGTTAAGAGCTGAAAGTGCATTCTTACCGCTTGCGCATGAATATTGCTGATTGAGACGAAGTCGAAACCAGCAATCATGCAAAAGCGGCAAGCGCACTTTTAGATCTAAATATACATACTATTTTTTCGACGACTGAGCATATTATTAAAGGAATATATCAAATTTCGTTTTATCGCAAAAATTAATTGACAATCAAGTTAACATTACTCGCGCAGTCTATATGACATGTGACGCGATTATTTCCACAAATGATGGGCGTTGTCAAGGAAACATTCGGACGTGGCTACCTATTTTGTTCACGCGGAAACCCAAAACGCTCGGCGAGCGGCAAAAAGATGAAAACGCACGCTCAGCGGCAAATGTCAACTTTCTGTTGTCAAATGATAGTGAGAAAAATCTACTTTCGATGTCAGTCGTCGAAAAATAAATAACTGTTTCTAAAACGTTAACAACGTGATCATCCCAGAAGCACGCATTGTAGCACACGCGACAAGCTAATTACCAGCAAAAACCCTTATTGAAAGCAGCTCTCCAGCTCAAAACAGCTAAACTTGTATTTTATACCGAGCGCGATAAATCCCAAAGGCCTTTGTATTTAAATGTAGCATTGTAACACAGGCAAAATACGCTTAATACAAATACAAACATTTTGCTGTTACGTAAGCTAGAAGGAGGCATGCGCTAATACTCAAAGCTTATGTAATTAACTGGTCTAATCAAGCGCAGCATGCTGTGTAAATGGGACACTCTAGAAGTTATTGCTGATGGATCTTCAGGTCCCTGTTACGGCCTGTTGAATTGAAAATGCAGCAACTCGTGGAAATGCAATCCGTCCAGGACCGAGTGTTTAGGACTTACGTTTGGCGGAGAAAATTTAAGTTCAAACATCAGAGGAGATGGGCACAGAGCATAGCTGTCGGCCACCGACGCCGGGGATGAAAAGGGCGTTCTAGCGTTTGTAGTATAATATACGTGGAGAGCTTCTCTTATTTGGTAGTTGCTTCTGTCTTTGGTTTTTATTTACTCATTTTTCAATTATTTTATGCACTCTTCGAACTATGATCTATGAGTTGGCGTGGCGTCCTTTACTCCTCTTCTTCTAATTTTTGTCTTTGATTTTTTTGTTCTTTTACGTACTTCCGTTCCTCTCTTTGCTTTGCAGTCTGCTCCAGTATTAAATATCTGTTTCTAATTTACAAATGTTATTTCAAAATGTTTCAGATTTTATAAGGCCCGTCTGCCTACCGCTAGACGAACCAGCGAGGCCCGAAGTCTTCACATTTTCTGGCTGGGGCGGAACAGGTACGTAGCCCCCATGACAAAGTCAAAACTCATTACGATTTTCATAGAAAACGTCGGAGCAGTCAAGAAACGACTCTCTTACAAGCCAACCAAGGTTGATCAGTGCTATGAGCTAGATGAGCACAAGCTGAAAGACGTGAAGAATGTAACAGCTGTTTGCCTGGAGCCTGACCAACCCGGCGGGGAGCTGGCCTGCACGGGAGATGAAGCAGGACCTTTGATGTACACGCACAAGCATCAGTGGTTTGTGGACTCAATTATAACTGCTGTCTACTATGAGTCCGCATTTGATGCAAATGATGATGACAACCGCTGTTCGAATGAACATCCCATTGCTGGCTTGAAACTGACTGACGATGTGTTGGATTGGATTGTAGATAATATTCGTCCATAACGTCAGAAATGTATAACACGTACAGTACCACCGCAAGAATGAGCTTATGAGTTTTATGTGCATGTTATGTTCTATAGCCGTGGTGGTCATATACCTCCACCACTTCTAAAACCAAGCTTGCATCAAATTGCTAAAATGGTAATGAACGCATCTGTATGAGTTTTATAAGGCTACGGTGTACCAATTCGATTCATCAAGAACACAAGCATTTTCTGTCAAGCGGACAGCAACTAACCACCACGGCCACAGATATAATAATTGGTGGTGCATCGTCTTAACTCGCCGGTCAATTTAAAGACATTCAACGAATATGTATCCGTGAGATTAGTGGTCAAGCAAGTGATTGTAAAGCAGAACCTAATGTGGTTCTGTTGATGCTTGTACGTACTTTTGGTAACTGTAAATATGCAAATAAATTCTACCTTACATAGCAAAATCAAGAATAGTTTATAAATTGAGCTGTTTGAAATAAAGTATCATATATGACTACCAAAGAACTCTTTAGGGAATTTCTATTGACATTCCCCCTTTTTACTTCCCTCTTCTAAAAGATGACGGAAGTATTGTAATCACAAAAAAATCATCTTTTTATTCTTCAGATCTTCACGTATCAGGTCCCTAGATGACAAAAAATAGGTTTTCTCAATTCAGTCGGTCCGTTGCTGGTATAACTCTAAAGGTATTTATTTGGGAAAAACGATATTTTGTATGCAGATACATACATCATGTCTTCTAGGCATGAAACCGCAAAAATTTCGGTAAAATATACAAGGTAAGCCCCTTAAAAAATTGTTTTTGTTTATTTTTCCTTTAACAAAGATAGATAAAATTAATAATTTGTACATAGTTGAGGCTTTTCATTTGACGAAAATCAGACGCAACAGATAAATGCAGAAAGAATCAAAAAGGGGAAACAATAAGTGGGTTCTGTTTAATATAGCCAAGCATCGCATAAATCTAAGAGATCCCGCATGGCCAATGGAACCCACAGGTGGAACTGAAATTGCAGGCGCTATAGTTCGAATCCCACCACCGGTAATGTTTTTTTTTAAATTTGAAAATTGATATAATTTGCATTAGCAAGTGTTTCCTTTTATAGTTTCACTAGTATTAGGAACGTTAAGATATTTCTACCCCCAGTTTGCTTTGATTTTTAAAATTGTTGAGTGTCACAACGTCCACTTGCGAGGGAGGTTCTAAGTAAAGCCCTTTACAAATTTTTTCCTGTTGATTGGACTTGTTGGTATCACATTTTTGAAATTTAAACCCTTGTAAAATAATGTATATATACAGCTTTTACTTTCATTTATATTTCCTCAGTACTATGTAAACGCACAATTCAGGCATGTTCCATACTTCGTGTACAAAATAATTCATGTAGCCTAAATAACAAAGTTAGCACTGTAACGATTATTACCTGGTGCAATATTTTTGATAAACTGCTAATAGTTTGTCCAAACTTACACATTCAACAAACAACCTTCGAGGATCTTACTTCCATGACAAACCGTTATTTGAATTTCATTTTGTAAATGTCAAGTCAAACTAAATAATTCTCAAGTTGAACGTTAGATATACATATTCTGAAGATAGGTACCTGAATTGAATTAAGTAATACATTTAAGTCAATATTATTCTATATTATTAAAATAGCTGTCTGATATAGAAAACTTAACAAAAGTAAGTGCGACTTTCACTCTGATGATGCAAGCTGCAAGGTCTTGCGAAACGTTAGTGAATATGGATGCACAAACAGCAAAACGGCCAAATCTGCCTAAGTATCCTCCTTCTCAAGATACTCAAACAACACGAGCCACCAAAGAGCATGGCCATCGCGCGGGTTTTTACTCGACTTCACAAGGTGCAAGGCACATTAAGCCAGAAAATGCTGGGTGTTCATATACAAATACTACGCGGTCTAAGCCGAAATTCTATGCTAAGGAGAATAATTCGAGTAACCGCGAAAGCCTCAAACAATACAAAAGTAAGATAAGTAGTTAATATTTACACATTCATTCAGTTGACGAAAAAGGCTTCTCATTGTTTTACGCTAGTTAGTCGTGGTTTAATAGTTATTTACCTAACAAGTTCGGGAAAGTAATTTTCCCGAATGAGCACTTTGTTTGCAGCACGACCGAAGGGAGTGCTGCATGTAGTGTGAATTCGGGAAAATTCTTCCCGAAGGAGTTAGGTACAATGTTTTTTGTAACGAATAACTGAAAATATTTTAAAAAATTAAAAAATTATTATCTAGTGTTTTACTAATTTACTGACTTGACAGCACAAATCACTAAACTTTTATCTAAGCACCTGTTAGCTTTTTTCGACGTTTACAGCGCCTCTGGTGTTTGCAGGCGCAATTAAACCAACGAGGGACAATCCTCTATATAATAAAGGAGAACGATCCATACGTGTGTGTCCCGAAGGCCCCCTTGGAGAGGGGCGGAGCCCCGAAAGTCCCCTTAGATATGGGCGGAGCCCCGAGGGCCCCCTTAGCAAGGGGCAAAGCACCTGAGCCCCCCTGGGGAGGGGCGGAGCCCCGAGGGCCCCCTTGAAAAGGGGGCAAAGCCCCGAAGGCCCCCTTGGAGATGGGCAAATCCCGAGGGCCCCCTGGAGAGGGGCGGAGGCCCGAAGGCCCCCTTGGAGATAGGCGGAGCCCCTAGGGCCCCCTTAAAGAGGGGCGGAACCCCGAGGGCCCCCTTGGAAATGGGCAGAGCTCGAGGGCCCCCTGGAGAGGGGCGGAGGCCCGAGGGCCTCCTTGGAGATGGGCGGAGCCCCGTGGGCCCCCTTGGAGATGAGCGGAGCCCCGAGAGCCCCTTGGAGATGGGCGGAGCCCGAAAACCCCCTGGAGAGGGGCGGAAGCCCAAGGGCCCCCTTGGACATGGGCGGAGCCCCGTGGGCCCCCTTGGAGAGGGGCGGAGCCCCGGGGGCCCCCTTGGAGATGGGCGGAGCCCGAAAACCCCGTGGAGAGGGGCGGAGGCCCAAGGGCCCCCTTGGACATGGGCGGAGCCCCGTGGGCCCCCTTGGAGATGAGCGGAGCCCCGAGAGCCCCCTTGGAGATGGGCGGAGCCCGAAAACCCCCTGGAGAGGGGCGGAGGCCCAAGGGCCCGCTTGGACATGAGGGGAGCCCCGTGGGCCCCCTTGGAGAAAGCGCAAATTCCCGAGGGCCCCCTTGGAGATGGACCAACGTAATAGCCCAAAAAATGGTGGTAAATTGAATGTAATAGACCGAGCAATAGCGCGCTCAGCCCCGTTTATTAGAAAAAATTACAAAAAACAAATTCCCCTAGTTTTTGTTGGAAAGTAAAAAACACCGCGGTGCGGGAAAAGTAAGTTTCGGCGCATCGGAGATGACTGGGATATATGAATTTTGAAGTCATGAGTACAAAAATTAATTTTTTTGTATTCGCTCCCCAAACTGGTTACTTTGGAAACTGTTTAGGATCCTCAAAATGGACATTTATTTCATACTGCATCGTAAAACCCATGTTTAAGTTAATGATTTTAGTCCGGAAAATGAGGCTTTACGGTATCAGGTCCGGTAAAACATTTTACCGGACTCAAATGAAATAAACAGGTCCGGTAAAACATTTTACCGGACTCAAATGAAATAAACAGGTCCGGTAAAACATTTTACCGGACTCAAATGAAATAAATCAATAATCAAACTATTTATTATTTTCAATTCAAAAAAAATTGCAGTATGAAATAAAACGCATTACGACATACGTCCGGTAAACTTTTACAGTAGCTCGTCTCAACATTCCAGACTCGGCTCCTATGTCGCCTCGTCCCAAAACGTTTGGACTCGCTACTGTAAACTTGCGTTTACCGGACTTATAACGTAAATTACTATTAGAGGCCTTGTACTTAAAGTCGTCAGGGCAACATTTTAGCGGACTCAAACCTTAGTTGCCATGACGACTTTAAGTACAAGGCCTCTAAATGGCCATTTTGAGGATCCTAGACAGTTTCCAAAGTAACCAGTTTGGGAAGCGAAAAATACATTTTCGCGCGGCCTCCTAATATAATGCCGCTTTAACGGTAATTGAAACTTCATATTACAATGTTTGGAGAGCTAATACAAAAAAAGGTTGTATGCAACACGTCCTCAAAGCAAGGCTTTAGAGGACTCATCTTTATATTACGGACTCGGCTGCGCTTCGCTCCGCCTCGTCCGGAAACATTACGACTCGTCCCCTAAAGCCTTGCTTTGAGGACTAGTTACATAAACTACTATTTTGGTACACTCTCCGCAAAATGACATTTTAACAGGCTCGTTTGAGTCCGCAAAATGCTATTTTAGCTTACTAGCGGAATAGTACCTTAATGGGTTTTTTACGACCGACCAGAAAATATGCAGTTTGTGGAGAAATTTTTCGCCAAAAAGTAACGGTTTTCCGGTCAAGATCGGAAAACGGGCATCAGGGACCGGTAAAAGCTTTTATCGCATTTCATTTGGAAATGTACTACATTTCTTCATTCAAAATCGATAATAAATAATAATAATAATAATAATAAATTCCTTTATTAATATATGTACATGAAAATATCAAAATATATGTACAATATTTTGGGCGAAGTTCAGTTCACAGTAGAATTACTGTGAACTGCTCTTCCACTTAACCCAATTCGAAAAAAATGGCATTTTAAAAACAAAATATCAATGCAAGTAATAACAAATAAACATAGACGAGACTGAACCGCCGCACCCAAACTGAAACTGAAAATGTGACTGACAAACGCGGTGTATAATATAACGGAAATGATTGACTGTAATCTAAGAATTCTGCTTAGCTACCAAGTAACGCTTGAGCCGATCGCCGAAACGTGGTAATGGCAACGTTGTAAACTCTAAGGGTAATTGATTATAATATTTTGCTATACAATATGAAAAGCTACGCTTTCCTAGTTGAGTATGATGAGTAGGGATAGTTATATTACCCCTAAAGCGTAAATTTAAGTTGTGGACGTCTGTACGAAACCTGATTTTGTTATACAAATACAGCGGTGTTTTTGAAGTTAAAATTTTTTGATACAAACAGCAGCTATGTAATAGACGTCTATTTGCCATATTTAGCCAACCAGAAATTTTTAATTTGTGAGAAATTCTTGCATATTTCCGTATTCCAAAAATCAAGCGTAAACAAGAATTTTGAAGTTTTTGAATTCTAGCCACATCCTTGTAACCCAAACAGAAGCCATACACCGCATCACAAAAATCAACTTTAGATAAAACTAGGCTATTGCACAATATAGTTTTTATTTGTTTATTTAGTATATGACGATTTTGAAAAATTAGTCGAAGATTACAGTAGGCACTTTGTAAACAATTGCTTACATGCTTATTGAAACGCAAAGTTGAATCAATCGTTAATCCCAAACTTTTGGCTTGTTCAACTATAGGAAGTGTGTCCTTGCCAATGTATAGATTGAAGTGATTCTTTACATAATTTACGTCACTTTTCTTTCCAAAAAGCATGACTGCAGATTTGTTAGGATTAAGTTTTAGGGAGTGTTCATTAGAAATGTTGGTTAATTTTTGTAAATCTTGATTTATTTTAGCACATGCATCAGGAAGATTATTAATTGCGAAAGACATGTATAATTGGCAATCATCAGCATAAAAATGACATTCAGTCGATTGTAAGACTAAAGAAAAATTTGAAATATAAATGCAAAAGAGAATTGGGCCTAGAATGGAGCCTTGGGGTACTCCAGTATCAATTTTTAGAAAATTAGATAAACAACCATACAAATTAACAGCTTGGTATCTTTCAGAAAGATAACTAGTTAATAAGGCAATTGATTCAGTACTAAGTCCTATATAGTGTAGAAGCGATATTAAAATAGAATGGTTGATAGTATCAAAAGCCTTTGAATAGTCTAAAAGAACCAGTGCTGTCAACTTACCTTGGTCTGTAGCAACCACAATGTCATCGACTACATGCAGGAGCGCAGTACTACAGCTGTGATTTTTTTTAAAGCCTGATTGAGTAACGGGTATTATTTGATTTATTTCTAAGTGTTGTCTGAGTTGCCGTTCAATTACTCGTTCAATTATTTTTGAAAGTGTGGGCAATATACTTATTGGCCGTAAATCCTTGACTTCTTTGGGTGCAGTTATTTTGGGAATAGGCAATATTAAAGCTCTTTTCCAGCAGCTGGGAAAAGCGGACTTGCTAATGCAATAATTGACAATGTGAGTTATAACTGGCAATAAAAAGGGAATGCACAATTTAATTATATGAATGTTAAGACCATCAGCACCAGTAGAATTAGACTTAATGGAACAAATAATTTTAAGAACTTCTTCTTCTTCAACAGGTTGGAATCGTAAAGTACATTTGACAGACTTTTTCCGATGGCTCTCGTAGAAAGTTGATAACATATTATTATTCGTAGTTAATCGAGGAATTGAATTTATAAAATAATTATTAATTTCATCGGCATCACCAAAGGTAGGAGGAAGATCAATGTTACTTGCTTTGCTAGTTAAATTTAAGGATTTTAGTTTTTTCCAAAATAATCGCGAATTTTGTTTGAATGTTTCTACATAATACGCCTTTTTTCACGTCTCACTGCAGCAGTAACCGCATTTCTCAGCTGCTTATAATAAGTAAAATGCACAGGATTCTTACTTACACTAAAACGACGTAGAGCCTTGTCACGTAAGCGCATCATTTGTTTAAGGGTGTTGGTCAACCACGGCGCTGGCTTTCTCGATATTCTACAACTAACAAATGGAGCATGTAGATTTAATAAAATAGTTAAATTTTCTGTTAAAAACTGGACTTTATCATCTATGTTGTCTAACTGATAAATATTCCGCCAGGGTATAGACTGAAGATCATAATTAAACTGTTCATAATTAAGATTTTTAAAATCCCTGTAAGTGTAAATAGCCTGTTTTGATTTTTCGTTTGGAATATCGATTTTACAGCAAATCAAACTGTGATCTACTTCATGTGAGGGAATAACCAGTGCATTTTTTGTAATGCTTGTATTAGTAGTTAAAATAAAATCTAGTAACGTGGCTGATTCAGCAGTAATTCTCATAGGCTCATTTATTAACTGAGTGAGTCCGAACGCTTCAAAAAATTCTAAAGCACAAACTGAAGCAGCGCTCTCCACATCCAGCAAATTAACATTAAAGTCACCGAAGCAAAATACATCTTCAATCTGAGACAAGATCGTTGAGAAAGTATTCTCTAAAGAACTAAAGAAATTGGCATAAAGGCTTCTGTGAGGGTTGTAAACAACTCCAAACCCATATCTACGATTATTACAAGATATTGCAATCCAGAGCTGTTCAATTTCATTCTCCGTTTCTAGAATGCAAAAACCTAGGGCAGACTTTATGTAAAAAGCCACACCTCCCGCCCTCGAGGGTCTATCATGCCTTACAATATTATATCCAGCAATGTTTACTGCATTACTAGAAATTGCGTCCGATAACCACGTCTCGGTGATAGCTACAATGTCATACTCACCAGCCAATACAAGATCCCTGACGACGGCGAAGTGTTTTATCAAAGACCTTGCGTTCAGGTGGGCGCAGTTCAGTCCTCCATGCATAAAAAAACAAACAAAAATTCAGCTAGTGCCGAAATTTAGGTGAGATTGTGATGATAAAGCCTGGTGTGCGGTAATTGTTACACAGAAATATTTTTGAGTTCATCGCGCGTATTAATTACGGTTTTTCTATTGTTGTTGTTAACTATAATGCGTCCATCTGATGTCCACACATTTGCTGCTCCCACTTTCTTGATAGCCTCCTGCAGAAGCAAAAATCGCGTTCTGGTGAGGTCCTCCCGGATAACATAGCCAGACCGTTTTAACAATTTCTTGTTGTTGAAAACAAGACTTCGTGTTTGATAACTCACAAACTTAACGATAATAGGTCTGCGTTTAGCACTGGGATTAGACTTATCTTTTGGGACAGGTCCCACACGATGCGATCGGTCGATGTCGTCCTTGCTTACATTTAAGTTCAAGTTATTTTTAAAAATATCAAGCACTCTGAGGTCGGTATGTTCAGCATCTTCTTCCTTTATTCCGAAGATACGAATGCAGTTTCTGCGGCTGTATTGCTCTTGATGGTCAAGGCTAACCTTCAGTTTATAAATATCGCATTTCAGAGTGCTGTTTTCTTCGATTAATTCAGCATTTTGTTCTTGAAGGTTCGCCACGTTAATTTTCAGGTCTTCTATATCCTGACTTAATTTGTCTGTTAAAGCATCAGATAAGCTACTTATAATTTGCTTTAGAAATTCCTCATTGTGGAGGAGCTGGCTGGTTTGAGATAATACCATGAACATCTTCCACTTGACTCTTGGTGAGCGGCATTATGTGTTTAAAATACGGAGTTCACTGTCACTAAGATGTCGAAACAGCAGTACACACTAGTACTAAATAATTAACGATGAACTTTATATATCAGAATTTACGAGCGCACCAGCTTGCTGCAACCACTACTCGCAACGACGGCTCATACTAGACTATGTGGTACTTTTATCATTAGCAACACTTTTATCCCGAGCAACGGCGATTCGTTTTACATTTGGCAATACTGAAGTGTGTTGTTGGTGACACTGTAAGTCTATGTCAAATTCGAGGTTAATAGGTTAGGTTCTGCGTCAGTTTTGACATAGATTGACGCAAAACCTAACCTGCTAACCTCGAATTTGACATAGACTTACAGTGTCACCAACAACACACTTCAGTACTGCCAAACGCATAACATCAACTGGAGCTGCTTATTGTGCTTTAGTACATAGGAATGAGCTATGCTCATGTTGGTTATGTTTTGACAGTTAGTGTCACTTGTATGTAAAAATTTTATATTTTACATTCCTTATGAAATGCGATAAAATAGTATACTCAACACGTTAGAAAAGTGGTTTTTCTGAACTCGTATGGCCATACTTGTTCAGAAAAACATCACTTTTCTCAACTTGTAGATTAATATACTATTGCCGGTTCCTGATGCCTTCGTTACTATGGAATCAAGTGTTTGTTATTGTTTCGATAAGTCAAATAATAGATACTAATGTCATAATTTTTTTGAGTTTTCGAAACTGAATTCGCAAGTTTGAAAATATGGACTCGGATGTTGTAAAAAAATATTGTACAATACATGACCGGAAAGTGTTTTGTAGGTCTCCCCAAGCTTACAAGGTTCGCCATCCGCTCGCCCTGAAATCTACTTGGTTCGACCTGTAAAACACTACTTTCCGGTCTTGTAACGTAAAATATACGGTACCCCCCTACCAAGAATAGCGCCCTTCGATGCTTTCCAAGAATACTTCGACACTCCGTTTCGTTAGTACAATTAAATGTTGTGAACCAGTTATTTATAACAAAAAACAAAATTTTTTTGTCTTCGACCATACCTCAAAAGTTGATGTTGCTTTAATTTTCGGAGGACCTATCGTATGAAAAATATCGAAGACTTCATGAAGGTTCCTGACGATCGGAATCGTGTACACATACGTACACCGCACAGCACGTTTAGGCACCCCCCAACACGAGGGAGGGATCTAGTGGGCTGGGGTTTTCACCAAAAGATCCGCACAGCGGGGACGGAGATTTGGAATAGTGGATTCATTAGTCAGTTGGCTCGAATTTTAAAGACATTTGACTCTGAGTAGTTTTCGATATGAGGGAGTTTCAATACTTCGCGGACCGAAAGGTAACTTAGCAACAAGTTAAAAACGTGATTTTTACTTCCTTTTACTATAAAGGAAGTATTGGATTCACCCCAAAAATTCGAAATTGAGTTTTCAACGGATCTTCACGTTTTAGAGTCCCCTGATCCCAAAAAACATATTTTTTTTCATTGGTCTCTCTGTCTGTGTGTCTGTCTGTCTGTGAACAGAATATCTCAAAAACGGAAAGAGGTATGGCGTTGAAACTTCATATATAAGTTTTGTGTACTATGTAGATGAGACAGCAAGCTTTTGAAGAAAATCGCATAACCGGAAGTAGGTGTTTACTCTTGTGTTTTTTCAGTTTTTTTCGATTTTTTCAAAACGGCTCTAACGATTTTTTTTAAACTTTACATTTTTATTACATTTTTAATGTGTATTGATGTGAGATAGTTGATTTTCCAGTTGAATACTTCTAAAATGGGTTTCTTTTGTTTTTTTGTCTATTTTTTTATTAACTCTTATTTTAAATAGAACACCCGGTATATTATTACATTTTTGAAATCAGCTTAAAATTCTAGAGAAAATTTGTCTCTTCAACTAACGCTCTATTTTGTACCGTTTTTGCAGAATTTGTAATTTTTGAAAATTTTGACAAATGCTTAAAACATTTAAAATCAAATTTTTGGCTAATTATAAGATCACTGTAAAAGGAAGTTGTGTGCGTGTATCACACCAGATTTTTTAAATTGAAATAATTTAAATTTTTCTGACTTATAGCAGACAATTTACAGAGCTGATACTAAAAAATCGTGTATGCCCCACGTAGTACGCAAATAGTTTTAGGGGACTCGTGGACTCCTTCGTCACCTAGTCTTTAAAAACGATTCGTCCCCTAAAACTCTATTTTGTGTACTTGATGCATAATATACTATTATCTACTCCAGTGGGATAAGTAACCCATTACTTCACTCATTTGAGACTATTTCCGTGAATGAAGTTCATTACCTAACTGAAATAGTGTCAAATGAAAGACATAATGACATTTGCCTACTAAAATATTTTTGAAAATAACAGATCTGACATTTCTCTTAATGCACTTTTCTCAATTTTAGGCAGTCGTAGATAAAAATTTGTACAATACATGTGTGATAATACATTATTAATATACTTGTATACTTACATAACTCGTGCTACACACTCGTTTGTAACTTCCGCACACATATATTAATGATGTTCTTATCCCACTTGTATAGTAAATAACTCTGGTATGATCAAAAATTATTTTTATCTAGTATGGCCATGGAATACTTCCTAATTTATGAATGCAACTATAAGTCACTTAAAAATCAAATGCAGGTTTGACATTTAAGTATAAATGTAGTTGCAATCATAAATTAGGAACTATTCCATGGCCATACTAGATAAAGATAATTTTTGATCACACTTCATTATATTGACAGAAGTTGAACGTCAAAAGTATAAATGGGATAAATGTCACCGTAATTTTAATGTTTCTTTATGAATCATAAAGGCTTCACTAATTAAAGTTAAGGTAAGTCAATTTACTATACTGAACGTATTTCAACATATAATTCTGTGGTGAAAAGGCGAAAGGGTATAAGTCAAAAATGATCATTTTACAGGAACGTCAAAAAACCATTTTTCTGGAGATTTAGGAACAACATTTAATTCTTTTCGGTGGTGATCAAAAGAATCAAGTCGATTCATTACTAGAGCTGGTTTTTCTATTAATTCTAACACTATTTGTACTAGATAAATAAATTTGGACTTATAACTTATCACATTTCTTTTTATACATTTTATGAAATAGCAAAAAAGTATAAGTTGACACATAGCTTTTTGCAACTTCTCAGATTATATTTTTTGTGATAAATAATTACTATAACAAAACAGCATATGTAGTCATAAACAAGAATCTGTGGCTTCGAAGAGGGCCTCGTTTGGTAGATATCAGTCTCTTCTTACTTACTTTTGCAACCCGTATTCGCATAATAACCTGGTGATGTAAAAGGTCAAGTATTTGACTCATATTAAGATAGACATGGTGATCGAAAAGGTGTGGATATAATTTTAGGAGTAGATAGAATAGAGCACTTACAAAGTAATTATGTGGGAAATGTTAATGAGCATGTCGTTTCCTGAAAGGGCTAGTTCTGGTTTATCCACTGCCCTAAGGAGCGTACTGCTTTGATTTAATTCTAAGAAATCATTATTTTTTTGAACAAGTTTATCTTAAAGAAAAACATCAATCATTAGTCCAGTCAAATGGTAGAAAATAAGGAAAAGTTTTGGTGGAGTTTTGATATTTGGTTTCTATATGTTTTTCGGGTCGCTGTATGCGAATATCAGGTTTGCCAACAAAAATTTTGACCGGAAATATGTTTCTTTAAGCAAAAAACGGCGCAAACAACCGGTTTTCTTAAGTTTTTATAAAATTATTCGAAAGCAATCAATTTTTCGTAAATGTTGAACCTATATCAAATGAAAGAAGATAAAATTTCCTACATTTTATGTTCTTGAGGTTTGTTCTCCGACCAAACGTTCAGCCGCGAGAGCGGCGCGAAGTTAGGTGTTAAAAACGAAAAAAAAGGGAATTATCCCAGTTTATTTCAAAGTAACTCGAGAACTACCAATTTTGCGTAAATCAAAAATGGTATATAAAATGAATCTTCATAAATGAAATGTTGGCAAACCTGATATTTGCATATAGCGACCCAAAAAACATATAGGAACCAAATATCAAAACTCCAATACTTTTTCCCTATTTTCTACCATTTGACTGGATTTGGCTGAACTATTGATCGGAGAAAAAAACCTCACCTACATAAAATGTAGGAAATTTTATCCTCTTTCATTTCATATAGGTTCAACGTTTACGAAATTGGATAGTTTTCAAGTAATTTTTGAAAAACAAAACAAATCTCGTTTTTTACACCGTTTTTTGCTTAAAAAACGCATTTTCGGTAAAAATTCTTGTTGGCAAACCTGATATTCGTGTACAGCGATCCAAAAGACATATAGGAACCAAATATCAAAACTCCACCAAAACTTTCCTCTATTTTCTACCATTTGACTTGACTATAACTTCGCGGTGCGCCCGCCGCTGAACGATTGGTCGGAGAAAAAACATCAAGTACATAAAATGTAGGAAATTTTATCTTCTTTCATTTCATATGGGTTCAACATTTACGAAGAATGGATAATTTTGGGTTAATTTTAGAAAAACTTTTAAAGACCCGGTTTTTAAAACCGTTTTTGCTTAAAAAAGTGTTTCCGGGAATAAATACCCTAGAAACGATTGTTGTAACAAAGAAAACTATGACAATTATACCTCGGATACCTTATTCTAAGTATATACTTGCATTGTAGAATCGGCCCTAAATAGTATATTAAAGTATGAGTGGATAACAAGGATAACACGGGCGAGTTTTCGAGCACGACGGCGTAGCCGGAGTGCTCGAAATAGAGCAAGTGTTTTAAAGACCAGTTATCCACGAATACTTTACACTATTTTTTATTATACCTGCAATACTGGAAATAAATTACGCACTAAAAACTTAGAAATATTGTTTTTCGTGATAATTGAATTCATATATAAAAATCCCATAAGCCGCGATGTATTTGTCACTTTGACATCGCATAAAGTTAGCCCTAACTTTGCTACTGGATAAAATGCGTGCAAACTTCCATGGCAGGCTTTCTCGAACCTGATTATTGTTAGTTGCTATGATAACAAATAACCAATTTTACGAATTGACTAACAACTTGCAACTGAAGTGCAAAATGGCAAATTCCATGCGTTTTGGCACGTCAAATCAAGAAGAAATCAAAGCCAACGTAGAACAAACGACTCCGAAAAACACGGTGAATACAAAAACTTCAATTTGGCGACAGTTTACCTTGTTTTGCAATGAACGAAATTACAATTTGAAAAGCACAACACCTATTGAAAAACTTGCGGAAATATTAGCCGACTGGGCGTTCAACATGAAAAAAACAGACGGAAGTGAATATAAAGAATATGTCGTTAAAACCATGTGGAATTGCACTATAAATATAGTGCAAGAAAAGTACTTTCACGACTTTAAAGTTGTATTTGACCCATTCACTGGCATGCGATTCAAACAAGCCAGGGAAGCAAGAAATGCCAAACGAAGAATGCTGCAAGCTCAACCAGAAAAGAGAAAGTCAAGTTCAGCGGCGCTCACAAAATCTGAAATTTTTGCAATGGCAAAGTTGTGGAACGAAGCTGAACTAACAGGTTTGCAACGAAATTTATTTTACATTGCAGCCTTCGAGCTAGCCTGGAGAGAAGGAGAAGCAGTAAGTTGCAGAACATTTCATTTTGCAAAGGATAAATCGAGAAAGCATAATAATATTGCTACCATAGTTACGAGAATTGTTTACGTTTTTGTCGCGTCCACGCCCGTTGTTGCATTCAGTCGTTCCCTTGACAACCTTTAAAGCTCGGCGAGCTTTAATCGCCTGTTTTCGCACGCTCAGGCGTGCTTTAAACGGCGATTCTGATGCAGGTATAATAAAATAGTATATTAAAGTATGAGTGGATAACAAGGTCTTTAAAACACGCGCGAGTTTTCGAGCACGACGGCGTACCGGAGTGCTCGAAATAGAGCAAGTGTTTTAAAGACCAGTTATCCACGAATACTTTACACTATTTTTTATTATACCTGCAATACTGGAAATAAATTACGCACTAAAAACTTAGAAACATTTTTTTTCGTGATAATTGAATTCATATATAAAAATCCCATAAGCCGCGATGTATTTGTCACTTTGACATCGGATAAAGTTAGCCCTAACTTTGCTCCTGGTTAAAATGCGTGCAAACTTCCATGGCAGGCTTTCTCGAACCTGATTATTGTTAGTTGCTATGATAACAAATAACCAATTTTACGAATTGACTAACAACTTGCAACTGAAGTGCAAAATGGCAAATTCCATGCGTTTTGGCACGTCAAATCAAGAAGAAATCAAAGCCAACGTAGAACAAACGACTCCGAAAAACACGGTGAATACAAAAACGTCAATTTGGCGACAGTTTACCTTGTTTTGCAATGAACGAAATTACAATTTGAAAAGCACAACACCTATTGAAAAACTTGCGGAAATATTAGCCGACTGGGCATTCAACATGAAAAAAACAGACGGAAGTGAATATAAAGAATATGTCGTTAAAACCATGTGGAATTGCACTATAAATATAGTGCAAGAAAAGTACTTTCACGACTTTAAAGTTGTATTTGACCCATTCACTGACATGCGATTCAAAAAAGCCAGGGAAGCAAGAAATGCCAAACGAAGAATGCTGCAAGCTCAACCAGAAAAGAGAAAGTCAAGTTCAGCGGCGCTCACAAAATCTGAAATTTTTGCAATGGCAAAGTTGTGGAACGAAGCTGAACTAACAGGTTTGCAACGAAATTTATTTTACATTGCAGCCTTCGAGCTAGCCTGGAGAGAAGGAGAAGCAGTAAGTTGCAGAACATTTCATTTTGCAAAGGATAAATCGAGAAAGCATAATAATATTGCTACCATAGTTACGAGAATTGTTTACGTTTTTGTCGCGTCCACGCCCGTTGTTGCATTCAGTCGTTCCCTTGACAACCTTTAAAGCTCGGCGAGCTTTAATCGCCTGTTTTCGCACGCTCAGGCGTGCTTTAAACGGCGATTCTGATGCAGGTATAATAAAATAGTATATTAAAGTATGAGTGGATAACAAGGTCTTTAAAACACGCGCCAATTTTCGAGCACGACGGCGTAGCCGGAGTGCTCGAAATAGAGCAAGTGTTTTAAAGACCAGTTATCCACGAATACTTTACGCTATTTTTTATTATACCTCCAACACTGGAAATAAATTAAGCACTAAAAACTTAGAAATAATTTTTGTCGTGATAAATCGAGAGGGCATAATAATATTGCTACTATAGTTACGAGAATTATTTACGTTTTTGTGGCGTCCATGTCCATTGTTGCATTCAGTCGTTTCCTTGACAACCTTTAAAGCTCGGCGAGCTTTAATCGCCTGTATTCGCACGCTCAGGCGTGCTTTAAATGGCGATTCTGATGCAGGTATAATAAAATAGTATATTAAAGTATGAGTGGATAACAAGGTCTTTAAAACACGCGCGGGTTTTCGAGCACGACGGCGTAGCCGGAGTGCTTGAAATAGAGCAAGTGTTTTAAATACCAGTTATCCACGAATACTTTACGCTACTTTTTATTATACCTGCAATACTGGAACTATATTACGCGCTAAACACTTAGAAATAATTTTTGTCGTGATAAATCGAGAGGGCATAATAATATTGCTACTATAGTTACGAGAATTGTTACGTTTTTGTCGCGTCCACGTCCGTTGTTGCATTCAGTCGTTTTCTTGACAACCTTTAAAGCTCGGCGAGCTTTAATCGCCTGTATTCGCACGCTCAGGCGTGCTTTAAATGGCGATTCTGATGCAGGTATAATAAAATAGTATATTAAAGTATGAGTGGATAACAAGGTCTTTAAAACACGCGCGGGTTTTCGAGCACGACGGCGTAGCCGGAGTGCTTGAAATAGAGCAAGTGTTTTAAATACCAGTTATCCACGAATACTTTACGCTACTTTTTATTATACCTGCAATACTGGAACTATATTACGCGCTAAACACTTAGAAATAATTTTTGTCGTGATAAATCGAGAGGGCATAATAATATTGCTACTATAGTTACGAGAATTGTTACGTTTTTGTCGCGTCCACGTCCGTTGTTGCATTCAGTCGTTTTCTTGACAACCTTTAAAGCTCGGCGAGCTTTAATCGCCTGTTTTCGCACGCTCAGGCGTGCTTTAAACGGCGATTCTGATGCAAGTATAATAAAAAATACATTTTCTACAGCCGTCAAAAAAACGTGACATTTATGCATCGCTATAGATACGCGAAGTTTAACTTTTTTTAACACGTGAAAAATAGATATTTATGCATTAAGGGAGATATGAATATGTTTTTTCCCTGACGTTGACATGTAAGTCAACCGAAGGTAAAGAACATGAATATCTCCCGTGGTGCATACAATATTTTATCTACTAGCATATTCGAAAAAAATAGTATAAAATTTCAAAATGTCATAATGACATTTAAAATTAGAATATGTAAGTAACATCAAGGATTGCCTCATTGTATGGTTGCTAAGACGTTAATTGTAGTTGCATTGTTACCATGAGTTTGAGGGAGTTATGAATAGCTTTTCATATTTTGTTTCTATGACGAAAATGTACTACATGTTGCTATACTCGGGCCGCCGAACAGATAGAATGGAGCAGGCAACCCAAATAACATATTACAAAGGTCACTTGATAATATTTTAATTATAATTACCAAAAAGGATCGGAGATGCCGACCCTTACAATTAGAACTAATTTCAATAATTGTCATTAAACAACTTTTTGAGGTTATGATGCAAATAGAAATGTCGACCAACTTAAAAGTCAAGCCTGACATTTGTGCACTTGTAATTGAAAATGTTTAGGCCTGTGGCATGGCTCTTCCTAAATCTCATTATTGGCTGCGGCGTCGAAACCAAAACACGTTGCCCGTGATATGGTTAAGTTTGTAGCGTTTTTTCTTTGGAGTTCCTTTATTCAACCATTTACAAGGACTAAATTGTGCATCTCTACTGCTGTTTTCAAAGTTACATGCAAGTATAAAATATTGACTTGTAAAGTAGTCTCTTAAGGAAATTTTAATTATTCATAGAGCTGCCTGCATTATGGGTAACCGTAAGAAACTAATTCGTAGTCAAGGGCGTGAAAGAATCTAAAGCGACTATTGCAATTTTTCTCAGTCGTTTTGCAAGAACGAGTGACTAAAGCAACCGATGTTGGCCTAAATACTATTAGAGGAGCCCAACAAAGTGGCCGAAGAAAATTTACTTCTCCAAAAAAACAAATTACTAAACTTACCCCAGGTCATCTGTCGATCAATATAAAGAAGTAATCCCAAGTGTGATCTATAACTTTGCCATAAAAAGAGACCTACAATGAAAGCTGTATTCGAAGTCGAACAAAATGAAGGGGGGTGTTAATTTCACTGAGAAATTACATTCCTTTAGGCGATTGGTACATAAAATGGGTTTTTAATAGAGAAAATGTCAAGACAATAGGCACACGTTCTAATAGAGAAGAGAGAAATAGCAAATTGTGTTGAATTTTTAAGATAAAATATAAAGCCGAATGCTGAAATATTGTGTACACTGATGAAACGTACTTGCATAGCTTCCATACTGTTCTAAATGTTGTGATGATGGTACCAACAATTCTTTAAAATCCCCCGTCAGTAAAGAGCAAGCATTGATTATTCTTTATGCCGGAGGTAGAAAAGGTTTCGTACCAAATTCATTCCTGATGTTTAAATCAGGACTTAAGAGACAGATTATTGCCACGATGAAATAAACCATTAAAATTATGTGAATTGCCTGAAAGAAAAATTATTAGCAAATCTTCAAAAAAGTCGGTTTTGGTCATCGATAATGCATGGTATCACAATGTCTGTACTGAGCCGAATCCAACACTTGTTTGGAAAAAGCAGACATGCAAAAGTCGTTATCAGTAAGAAACATTTATATTAAGTTGAATGAAACAAAACCAATTATATGGCACCAGAAAATTACATAAACCTACACATAAAAGTTATATGATTGAGAAATTATTAGCGGAACATGGTTATACGTAGTCCTACGATTACCCCCTTACCATCCAGAATTAAACCAGATTGGGAAAATATGGGTGTCAGTAAAGAACTATGTTGCTACAAATAATACAACATTCAAATTAGACGATGTTAACACTTCTGCAGAAAATAATTTTGGAAGTGTGAGTGTGCAAGAATGGAAGTGTGAATATGTGCAGTGTCGACAAACATAAGTGGGAATACATTATGGATAACAGAGAAGAAATAATTATTACAGTAGACGGCAGCGGTGAATCCGGTTCTAATCTATCGTCTGAACAAGAAGATGATTTCGTTGAAGACAATTTAGGTTGTTAACCATTAGAGGAATCTATATTGAATTATTTTACCATTTATTTGATTAATTGGCTGTTTTTTTTTATTGTATTTTATGTATTTTTCTTTGCTTCACAAATAATTTCAGAAACTAGAAAGTCATTAGATTTTTAAGTCATTTAGAAGTTATTTAAATTTTTATATTTTGTAAATCTAAATAAAATATGTTCATTTTCAAACACCATAAAAGTGAAAACTTATGTGACTTGCTTCGCAAAGTGAAAGCGTTAATTATAATTATAACCAAAGGTAAAGGTAGTACTTTAACTGATTAGGCATATAAAGTTGCCACTGTTGCTACTTTATCTGCCTACTCATATAAGATAACAAAATCAAACATTTCAGCAATATAATTTAATTATTATTTGTGATTTTCATCCATCATAACCATGGAAGAATTATTTCCAACGTATCACAATTTTACCTCAATCTTGAGTTTTTACATTTCTACTAAATTATTGTTTTCTAATTTTGTTACTTTTATTGCAGTATAAGTATTCGTTTGAAAATAAAATTTTATATGTTATTCGCAATAAAAGTGGCTTTATGTGCTTTGCCTGCTACCAGCCTCAACACATAAAGCTTCTATAAAAATATAATTAATATTTTTATTTGTTTATTTATTTCTTTTATTTCATACTGATGTCAAAAATAACATTTTTTGTATTCGCTCCCCAAACTGGTTACTTTGGAAACTGTCTAGGATCCTCAAAATGGCCATTTAGAGGCCTTGTACTTAAAGTCGTCATGGCAACATTTTAGCGGACTCAAACATT
Source organism: Agriotes lineatus (assembly GCA_940337035.1). Lineage (NCBI taxonomy): Eukaryota > Metazoa > Arthropoda > Insecta > Coleoptera > Elateridae > Agriotes > Agriotes lineatus. The sequence goes on from CALNHX010004993.1 coordinate 55,326, forward strand.
AGTTGCCATGACGACTTTAAGTACAAGACCTCTAAATGGCCATTTTGAGGATCCTAGACAGTTTCCAAAGTAACCAGTTTGGGGAGCGAAAACTACATTTTCGCGCGGCCTCCTAATATAATGCCGCGTTAATGGTAATTGAAACTTCATATTATAATGTTTGGAGAGCTAATACAAAAAAACGTTGTATGCAACACGTCCTCAAATGGCTTTAGAGGACTCATCTTCATATTACGGACTCGGCTGCGCTTCGCTCCGCCTCGTCCGGAAACATTACGACTCGTCCCCTAAAGCCTTGCTTTGAGGACTAGTTACATAAACTACTATTTTCGGATTATTTATGGTACAAAAAATGGAACATTAAAATCGTTGTACTTTAAAGTAAAATTTTAAAGTTCAAGTACTTTAAAACTTATTTATTGTACAAAAAATAGAACATTAAAGTCCTAGTACTTTAAAGTAAAATTTTAAAGTTCAAGTACTTTAAAATTGCCAGTTGTTGACATAAAATTTGAAATGATTTACTACTTTTTATTTAAAATTCATTAAACTTGCAGTATGAAATAAACCGTTGTATTCACCACGAACGAAAAGTGTTTTTAAAGGTCCTCGCAAGTAATTCAAGTAAACAACTTTCTCGTCTTTAAAATGCCACTTTTCGTTCTAGATAAATAAACTACTATTAATATTATAACTTTTGAAGGGGAATACAATTTTTAGTTGTTTTATGCTTTAAAACAATAATTGTGATATAATTTGATCAAGTATTTCAGTAGTACCCCTCTATAATGGGTAAATTATTATTTAAACATTATTTGGAGCAATAAAACTTTGATAGTGATTTATTTACGTCCCAGTGTGTACATAATAATAGCTATTAACATATCTAGGAATGTTATAAGTATCATAACTGCCGCAGATGTTTTGAAATCCGAGCTCGTAGAGCGAGGATTTTAAAACTTCTAAGGCTGTTATGATTCATAACATCCGTGATTTGTTCAATAGTTTATCGGTTGCTATATGGTTATGGTTGCCATGTAGGGTAATATTCCATTACCCTACAGATAAGTTATGACCTAGTTACCAGCCTACTTTTGTATATGTAAACAAAGGCTTAATATCCTGAAACCGATAAATAAATTAACAGTCCGTTAGCTGACATGCAGCCGCAAATCATAATCCCATTTGGAAACTTCGCAGTTCCTTTAATGCAGTTTTTATGAAAAGCTTCTGATTTACTCTTTCTAATTCATCTAATATGGTCTCCAATGAAGTAATAAAAAAAGTTAGAAGTGCTAAAATACAACTAAACACCATATAAAGGTTAATTCATATGTATGGTCATTAAATTAAATAAGTGTATAATAACATTAGTAATAGCTTAACTAAAATTACACATATAGAAAAAATTGCATTCATGTCTAGACAAAACTTTTGAGAACCAAAACCTTCATTAGGTAAATCAGATAAGAGTACATTTACATTTTCTTAAAAAATCAACACGTTTTGTCATAGTTTCTCTCTTTTCTATTAGAACGTGCCTATTGTCTTGACATTTTCTCTATTGAAAACCCATTTTATGTACCACTCGCCCAAAGGAATGTAATTTCTCAGTGAAATTAACACCCCCCTTCATTTTGTTCGACTTCGAATACAGCTTTCATTGTAGGTCTCTTTTTATGGCAAAGTCACACTTGGGATTACTTCTTCTTTATATTGATCGACAGATGACCTGGGGTAAGTTTAGTAATTTGTTTTTTTGGAGAAGTAAATTTTCTTCCGCCACTTTGTTGGGCTCCTCTAATAGTATTTAGGCCAACATCGGTTGCTTTAGTCACTCGTTCTTGCAAAACGACTGAGAAAAATTGCAATAGTCGCTTTAGATTCTTTCACGTCCTTGACTACGAATTAGTTTCTTACGGTTACCCATAATGCAGGCAGCTCTATGAATAATTAAAATTTCCTTAAGAGACTACTTTACAAGTCAATATTTTATACTTGCATGTAACTTTGAAAACAGCAGTAGAGATGCACAATTTAGTCCTTGTAAATGGTTGAATAAAGGAACTCCAAAGAAAAAACGCTACAAACTTAACCATATCACGGGCAACGTGTTTTGGTTTCGACGCCGCAGCTAATAATGAGATTTAGGAAGAGCCATGCCACAGGCCTAAACATTTTCAATTACAAGTGCACAAATGTCAGGCTTGACTTTTAAGTTGGTCGACATTTCTATTTGCATTATAACCTCAAAAAGTTGTTTAATGACAATTATTGAAATTAGTTCTAATTGTAAGGGTCGGCATCTCCGATCCTTTTTGGTAATTATAATTAAAATATTATCAAGTGACCTTTGTAATATGTTATTTGGGTTGCCTGCTCCATTCTATCTGTACGGCGGCCCGAGTATAGTAGATAATAGTAATTTATTATACAAGACGATAAAGTTAAATTTTATCCACGAGTGAATCGTTTAACGTCGAGACGAAGTCGAGACGTTAATGATTCAAGAGTGGATAAAAATAACTTTATCGTCGTGTATAATACAATATTTTTTTCTATAGCAAGAACTTTAACAATTTCAAAAGAAAATAAGGACAGTCAATCGCATTTCAAAATGTCAGTAGCTAGATTGGGTTGCTACGATAATACGAAACTGTCATATTTAATTTAAACAAAAGTTAGAAAATTAAATTACTTTTTCGCCTCGCTCTATAGAAAATGATCTTTTTCTCCCTAATTTGAGGGAGCAAAGGATGCCTTTACCTCACACGGGAGGTAAAGTAAACAAAAATTCCCACGGGAGGTAAAGTAATTTCTACAGAAACTGTAGCTGTTAATGATTAAATTTAATAAATTAAATTTGACAGTAAATTTCAAAAATGTCAAATTGCATTTGAAAAAACGTTATTTCACAGTATTCTAAGAATTTTTCTCCTATAATTGATTCGAGGCTTGCACTTTACTTGCAATTGACTCAAGCCACATAAATTTCAGCGACAGAGGTGGACTTCCATCCCTCTGACGTTTGATGCTTAAAATGTTTGCTCAAGCATTCACTAAAGGTGTAGCTAAATCCTCCTTAGGCAATGACCAGTGAATCCCGGAAAAAGTTCCGCCGGAAAAAGTTCCACCGGAAAATGTTCCGCCGGAAAAAGTGCCGTCGCGAAATAAATCCGCAGGAAAAAGTTTCGCAGGAAAAAGTTACGCGTGAACACCCACGGCCGTGGAAAAGTTAAATAAGAAATAATAACATAATGTCGATTTCATACATAATGTTAGTAGAGTACCTACAGGCGTTCTGGGCCACATTTGACCTTGAACTTTTTTCAAGGTCACGGGCCTAGCCGAGGTCAAGGTCATTGGCCTAGTCGGGTCATTGACCTCGGCCACTTCCGAGAATTTTTTCTAGGTCACGGATCTAGCCTAGGTCAAGGTCGGTGTCATTGGCCTAGTCGGGGTCATTGACTTCGGCCACTTCCGGGAATTTTTTGGGTTAAAAGTGTAGTTTTTGAAATTTTCCCACGCTCGAGCGTCTGGGATGCAGACATGTTCTTTCTTGCAGGATGTTATCAGTAAATCAGAAGCTATCAACATTTTCTCAGGCTCGACCGGATGTGAGTCATCGTCTGACAGACATGCCTATTCTTGCAGGATGTTGTAGAACAATGGCATCCATTGTTTTAAAGTCGACACGAAATTCGAGAACAATGAAGGTATTGTTGTCTGGAGATTAAAATGTGCAAAGCTGGTAAAAATAGAACAATGACATCCATTGTTTTAAAATCAGCACGAAATTGGACAATGAAGCCATTGTTGTCTGGAGATTAAAATGTGCAAAGCTGGTAAAAATTGAACAATAAAGCCATTGTTTGAGAAATCTGCACGATAATTGGACAATGAAGTCTTTGTTGTCTGGAGGAATTTTTGCTGACCGCCATTATCAGATAAACAAGCTTCAGACATGTCCAGACATGTTTGAGAAATGTGCAAAGCTGTTAAAAATTGAACAAAGGCAACCCCATTTCAGTTCTGGTTTTAAAGGTTTGAATTTTAGAAGTTGTTCGAATAACATCAAACTTGCCGGTAAACACACCCCGTACATATTTTCACTTATGAACTCTTGGGATATAACATCACAAATCAGACCTTGTATAGACACCAAAATTCGAGAACAATGAAGTCTTTGTTGTCTGGAGGAATTTTTGCTGACGAAGCCATTGTTGTCTGGAGATTAAAATGTGCAAAGCTGGTAAAAAATAAACCGAATTAATTGTGGTCTAATAGTATATATCGAATTATTTCCACATAAAAAAAGATGCAATATAAAAATCCAAACCATTTTAAATATCTTGTTAGGTTTTTGTTTTATTACGCGTTCGACGAGATGTATGTCTGGATATTTAACTTGAATATGCCGATTGGAAGCATCTTTTAGTAGATAGGTAATGTGTTCGATCCCGCTGGAGGACTGTTTAAGCGGTAGACAGTATTTAACATAATACAAAAGTGTTGGGGTCTTAGAGACATTGTTTGTAAGCAAAAGTTAATAGGGAGTTTTTGCATAACGTTCCGCTAAAGTGACGGCACGTTAAAGCCCATGTTACCTAGCGACGTCCACAATACAGCCAATCAAAATTAAATCTTTCGATTTTAACGTAACGTTATTTTAACGTGACGTTGTGCAAAAACTCCCTAATATTACGTGTTTTTTCCCGTACTTTATTAAATACACACAGTCTCGAGCCGATAGTTATTTATTTCGGTTGGATTTATGTACAGCATCCCTCACTTTAGCAGGAAGAAGTTCTTAAAGAAATATTATTATGCTGTAGAGATTTACAGGTTACAGTTTGGAGTGTAAACTGAGTTAAAAATTTTGGATATTAGCAACAGTACCATATAATTGCATATTGTTTTCTTTTACCAAATTTTAGATTCGATAGGTTCGAAAGCACTGCTGACAGACAGACAGAAAACTTGTAAACCGGGCCTTGTCAAATATCGAACAGCAATATATATTAGTAAAAAATACTCTTCCAGGTTAAAAGTTTGATGTAGTTTTAGCCAATCTTATACAGATTCCAGCAGTAAACTCTGGTAGGAAGCGGAGTCTTAGACAGCAGAATTTTTATAATACAAAACAGGAGCGATAAAATAATCGCCAGCATTTTTTCAGTTTATCCGATTCGGCATATCGCAAAAACAAACACCTTCTTTGTTCTTGCGTTAGCACCTTGGCTTTAAGAATGGTATGAATCCGACACCACAGCACTATATGTTTTAACTACATTTTTCAAAAATAAAAAGCAGCTTAAAATATTGCTCCTAAAAGGAGTGGTGGTGTAGTTTTATCATTGGAATTTCGATTTCTTACAACGGTAGTCCAGTTTTGGTTGCAACGAGCATAGTTGTAGCAGAGACTATAGAAGATATAAACAGACAGTAATATTAATCTAAAATTGAATTAACAAAGTTGTTAAACGCATGATACACGCAGTTATTAATTACTTAATATATACAATTGTCCTTTATCCGGTATTCATGGTTTATCTGATTTTAATAGTCGATTAGAGTCGAATAACTAAGGTTATTACAATGCTAAAGACTGTGCGCAAAAATTTTAAAATAAAACCCAGAGAATAAGAATTAAATAAAATAAAAGCCAAGTAAAAGCTATTAGATCACTGCAATCACTACAATAATAAGGATGCTATACTCAATGATGAGGGACAGTATAATTTTGAACTTATCTAGATTGGTTAAAAATCAGATGTATAAGAGAAAATCTCAAACAAAAACATTTTGTAACTAAACAATCACATTTGAAATTGTGTAAATAAAGCTAAAATTAGAAGGAGGCGCAGACTATAGAAAATACGTGTCAATACTTGTGGGTGTGCTGTCTGCTGCGCAATTAAACAACGAAGCCATTGTTTGAGAAATCTGCAAGGTTGCAAAAACTAAACCGGATGCCTGGAGTTTCTGCACAGGTCAGCGCGGAGGTCTGCGCGATGGTTTGGCGGGAAATTCAAATTACACTCAGGTTTTGACGGTAAATTTAAATTATGATCAGGTTTTTGGCGGGAAATTTAAAATCTGCGTGTTGTCTGGGGTTTCTGCATAGGTCAGCGTGAGGGTCTGCGCGGAGGTTTATGCGCAGGTCTGCGCGAGGGTGTTTGCGCATGCTTGGCGGTAAAATCAAATTCTGTGCAGGTTTGGCGGGAAATTTAAATTCTGTTCAGTTTTTGGGGGGAAATTCAAATTATGCTCAGGTCTTACAGGTAAACAGATAGGTAGACAGGCAAACAGTCAGACAGGCAGTATGGTTTATGTCTTAATCTGATTTTAATAGACGATTAGAGTCGAATAACTAAGGTTATTACAGTGCTAACGACTGTGCGCAAAAATTTTAAAATAAAACCCAGAGAATAAGAATTAAATAAAATAAAGCCAAGTAAAAGCTATTAGATCACTGCAATATATTAGTAAAAAAAAAACTCTAATTAATAAGAATGGTGAGGGACAGTATAATTTTGCTGGATAAAAACTTGTATAAGAGAAAATCTCAAACAAAAACATTTTGTCAGACCTGTCCAGACCGGCGGATGTGAGTCATCGTCTGGGAATGTGCAAGGTTGCTAAAAATAAACCGGTTGTCTGAAGTTTCTGCGTAGGTCTCTGCGGGAGTCTGCGCGGAGGTCAGCGCGATGGTTTGGCGAAAAATTCAAATTCTGCGTAGGTTTTGGCGGTAAATTCAAATTCTGTCTAGGTTTTGGCGGGAAATTCAAATTATAATCAGTGTTTTTGATGGGAAAATCTGGGAGTGTACAAGGTTGCAAAAATGTATGGGGTCTTTGTCATTATCAGTGTCTATAAATTTGGTAGACAGACAGACAGGCAGGCAGGCAGACAGACAGGCAGGTAGGCAGACAGACAGACAGACAGACAGACAGCCAGGCAGACAGGCAGTCAGACAGACAGACAGACAGACAGACAGACAGACAGACAGCCAGACAGACAGACAGACAGACAGACAGACAGACAGACAGCCAGACAGACAGACAGACAGGCAGGCAGGCAGACAGACAGACAGACAGACAGACAGACAGACAGACAGGCAGACAGACAGACAGACAGACAGACAGACAGACAGACAGGCAGACAGACAGGCAGGCAGGCAGGCAGGCGGGCAAGCAGACAGGCAGGCAGGCAGGCAGGCAGGCAGGCAGGCAGACAGGCAGACAGGCAGGTAGGCGGACAGGCAAGCAGGCAGGCAGACAGGCAGACAGGCAGGCAGACAGACAGACAGACAGACAGACAGACAGACAGGCAGACAGACAGACGGGCAGGCAGGCGGGCAGGCAGACAGGCAGGCAGGCAGACAGGCAGACAGATAGGTAGGCGGACAGGCAAGCAGGCAGGCAAGCAGGCAGGCAGGCAGGCAGGCAGATAGGTAGGCGGACAGGCAAGCAGGCAGGCCGGCAGGCAGGCAGGTAGGCAGGCAGACAACAGACAGACAGGCAGACGGACAGGCAGGCATGCTTAACACCATTTATTGTACAGATTGTGAGCAGTAATAGAAATAGGTGTGAGAGAGATGCCTGTACCAGTTAAGTATAAATGTCCAAAATGTAAAGGGGAAACCGATCAAGAAGGACGAAAATGTATTGCTTGCACATTGCACGAACATATGAAAGAAAACAGCGGTGGTAAACATTATCCTCAATCATATTTCAGACAATTCTAGCGAATAACTGAACTCAGCTTGGTGGACGCTATCGTCATGAATTTGATTCTTAGATATACATCTAACAATTCTGATATCTATCATTTGATATGAAACTGTTGACGTGTGAACTAGTTTGAATCTGTCAGTCTGTCTAACTGGCTGTCTACCTGTCTAGCTGTCTACCTGTCTAGCTGTCTACCTGTCTACCTGTCTACCTGTCTAGCTGTCTAGCTGTCTACCTGTCTATCTGTCTATCTGTCTAGCTGTCTGTCTGTCTGTCTGTCTGTCTGGCTGTCTACCTCTTACATACTTGTGACAATAATGAAAACGAATATAGCGACAGAACTTATTAAAACTAAAAATATTATAAGACAGAAAGTTCGAGCTCTTAAGGAGGGTAAGTTGATGCAACAACAGCTCCTCGGTAAATTTTTTAAACCTGTTACCGAACAAATACAAAGTGTTGCAAAAGAAATCAATACAAAAGAGAATCCTCCATCACAATTTAAGCCTTTCAAATTGAAAAAGAAAGACAAAGTTAAATACAATTATGATGATGATCTTAAAAGAAAAACTAAATACGATTATGACGCGGATGATGACGATGATGACTATATCAATATATCAAATCCTTCAAAACTAGAATTATTTACACCAAAACCGGCTGATGAAGTATTGTGTGAATCCACCGAAGATGATTCTAATACGACTATAGCAAACAAATTTCAACCGCAAGCTATAAGTTCTTTCTTAGAACAGTATGACGAACTTCCTAGGAAATATGTAAGCAATTATCTTATAGAAAGACCAAATCTAGGGAGGTACGGAATTAGATATGATTTTGATAAAAACCAATTTTATTTTGGTGGAGATGAGCTAGATATAAAGGGATCAGATATAATTGTTAAAAATGTGCACTATGAAGGTACGCCTGGTTTGTACGAATTACTATTTAAAAACGATCCTCAAATAACTCCAACGCTGACAGATAGAGCAAATTATAATGATATCATAAACAGAACAAATGCAGCGCATAGAAATTTTGATAAAAATGATCAGAAGGTAGGTTTCAACCAAGCGAAATACAAGAAATTTATAAAATCTAACCTGTCATCATCACCCTCGCCATCATCGATATCGTTAAGGACTACAAAGCTTACTGGTAAAGGTATGCAGCAGGTTAGCAATAAACCGTTGGATTATGTTTACTGGGATGATCCGAACGAATTAGTTGATCGATTAAAGTTACTGTATGCCTCTCAAGCATCTGGCCATACAAATCATAGAAATGAAATTGTTAGTATAATAGAAGAGTTAAAAGAGGCAGGAATAATTGAATAAATCCAGTTTGGAAACAGCACGAGGAGATCCTCCAGACAGAGATGACAACAACACCTCTACCACAATAATTGACTAGTGTATAATATATTTGTAATAATTTTATACATGTACATTAGACAAATAAAATACAATTATATTTACAATTGTCGTTTTATTACACCGTCGTGCCCATAAAACCGTTACAGGAACAGCTGTCTACCTGTCTAGCTGTCTATCTGTCAGCCTGTCTGTCTGTCTGTCTGTCTGTCTGTCTGTCTGTCTGTCTGCCTACCTGTCTGTCTGTCTGTCTGCCTGCCTGCCTGTCTGTCTGCCTGCCTGCTTGTCTGTCTGTCTGTCTGTCTGCCTGCCTGTCGGTCTGCCTGTCTGTCTGTCTACCAAATTTATAGACACTGATATTGACAAAGACCCCATACATTTTAGCAACCTTGTACACTCCCAGATTTTCCCATCAAAAACACTGATTATAATTTGAATTTCCCGCCAAAACCTAGACAGAATTTGAATTTACCGCCAAAACCTACGCAGAATTTGAATTTTTCGCCAAACCATCGCGCTGACCTCCGCGCAGACTCCCGCAGAGACCTACGCAGAAACCTCAGACAACCGGTTTATTTTTAGCAACCTTGCACATTCCCAGACGATGACTCACATCCGCCGGTCTGGACAGGTCTGACAAAATGTTTTTGTTTGAGATTTTCTCTTATACAAGTTTTTATCCAGCAAAATTATACTGTCCCTCACCATTCTTATTAATTAGAGTATTTTTTTTTACTAATATATTGCAGTGATCTAATAGCTTTTACTTGGCTTTATTTTATTTAATTCTTATTCTCTGGGTTTTATTTTAAAATTTTTGCGCACAGTCGTTAGCACTGTAATAACCTTAGTTATTCGACTCTAATCGTCTATTAAAATCAGATTAAGACATAAACCATACTGCCTGTCTGACTGTTTGCCTGTCTACCTATCTGTTTACCTGTAAGACCTGAGCATAATTTGAATTTCCCCCCAAAAACTGAACAGAATTTAAATTTCCCGCCAAACCTGCACAGAATTTGATTTTACCGCCAAGCATGCGCAAACACCCTCGCGCAGACCTGCGCATAAACCTCCGCGCAGACCCTCACGCTGACCTGTGCAGAAACCCCAGACAACACGCAGATTTTAAATTTCCCGCCAAAAACCTGATCATAATTTAAATTTACCGTCAAAACCTGAGTGTAATTTGAATTTCCCGCCAAACCATCGCGCAGACCTCCGCGCTGACCTGTGCAGAAACTCCAGACATCCGGTTTAGTTTTTGCAACCTTGCAGATTTCTCAAACAATGGCTTCGTTGTTTAATTGCGCAGCAGACAGCACACCCACAAGTATTGACACGTATTTTCTATAGTCTGCGCCTCCTTCTAATTTTAGCTTTATTTACACAATTTCAAATGTCATTGTTTAGTTACAAAATGTTTTTGTTTGAGATTTTCTCTTATACATCTGATTTTTAACCAATCTAGATAAGTTCAAAATTATACTGTCCCTCATCATTGAGTATAGCATCCTTATTATTGTAGTGATTGCAGTGATCTAATAGCTTTTACTTGGCTTTTATTTTATTTAATTCTTATTCTCTGGGTTTTATTTTAAAATTTTTGCGCACAGTCTTTAGCATTGTAATAACCTTAGTTATTCGACTCTAATCGACTATTAAAATCAGATAAACCATGAATACCGGATATAGGACAATTGTATATATTAAGTAATTAATAACTGCCTGTATCATGCGTTTAACAACTTTGTTAATTCAATTTTAGATTAATATTACTGTCTGTTTATATCTTCTATAGTCTCTGCTACAACTATGCTCGTTGCAACCAAAACTGGACTACCGTTGTAAGAAATCGAAATTCCAATGATAAAACTACACCACCACTCCTTTTAGGAGCAATATTTTAAGCTGCTTTTTATTTTTGAAAAATGTAGTTAAAACATATAGTGCTGTGGTGTCGGATTCATACCATTCTTAAAGCCAAGGTGCTAACACAAGAACAAAGAAGGTGTTTGTTTTTGCGATATGCCGAATCGGATAAACTGAAAAAATGCTGGCGATTATTTTATCGCTCCTGTTTTGTATTATAAAAATTCTGCTGTCTAAGACTCCGCTTCCTACCAGAGTTTACTGCTGGAATCTGTATAAGATTGGCTAAAACTACATCAAACTTTTAACCTGGAAGAGTATTTTTTACTAATATATATTGCTGTTCGATATTTGACAAGGCCCGGTTTACAAGTTTTCTGTCTGTCTGTCAGCAGTGCTTTCGAACCTATCGAATCTAAAATTTGGTAAAAGAAAACAATATGCAATTATATGGTACTGTTGCTAATATCCAAAATTTTTAACTCAGTTTACACTCCAAACTGTAACCTGTAAATCTCTACAGCATAATAATATTTCTTTAAGAACTTCTTCCTGCTAAAGTGAGGGATGCTGTACATAAATCCAACCGAAATAAATAACTATCGGCTCGAGACTGTGTGTATTTAATAAAGTACGGGAAAAAACACGTAATATTAGGGAGTTTTTGCACAACGTCACGTTAAAATAACGTTACGTTAAAATCGAAAGATTTAATTTTGATTGGCTGTATTGTGGACGTCGCTAGGTAACATGGGCTTTAACGTGCCGTCACTTTAGCGGAACGTTATGCAAAAACTCCCTATTAACTTTTGCTTACAAACAATGTCTCTAAGACCCCAACACTTTTGTATTATGTTAAATACTGTCTACCGCTTAAACAGTCCTCCAGCGGGATCGAACACATTACCTATCTACTAAAAGATGCTTCCAATCGGCCTATTCAAGTTAAATATCCAGACATACATCTCGTCGAACGCGTAATAAAACAAAAACCTAACAAGATATTTAAAATGATTTGGATTTTTATATTGCATCTTTTTTTATGTGGAAATAATTCGATATATACTATTAGACCACAATTAATTCGGTTTATTTTTTACCAGCTTTGCACATTTTAATCTCCAGACAACAATGGCTTCGTCAGCAAAAATTCCTCCAGACAACAAAGACTTCATTGTTCTCGAATTTTGGTGTCTATACAAGGTCTGATTTGTGATGTTATATCCCAAGAGTTCATAAGTGAAAATATGTACGGGGTGTGTTTACCGGCAAGTTTGATGTTATTCGAACAACTTCTAAAATTCAAACCTTTAAAACCAGAACTGAAATGGGGTTGCCTTTGTTCAATTTTTAACAGCTTTGCACATTTCTCAAACATGTCTGGACATGTCTGAAGCTTGTTTATCTGATAATGGCGGTCAGCAAAAATTCCTCCAGACAACAAAGACTTCATTGTCCAATTATCGTGCAGATTTCTCAAACAATGGCTTTATTGTTCAATTTTTACCAGCTTTGCACATTTTAATCTCCAGACAACAATGGCTTCATTGTCCAATTTCGTGCTGATTTTAAAACAATGGATGTCATTGTTCTATTTTTACCAGCTTTGCACATTTTAATCTCCAGACAACAATACCTTCATTGTTCTCGAATTTCGTGTCGACTTTAAAACAATGGATGCCATTGTTCTACAACATCCTGCAAGAATAGGCATGTCTGTCAGACGATGACTCACATCCGGTCGAGCCTGAGAAAATGTTGATAGCTTCTGATTTACTGATAACATCCTGCAAGAATGAACATGTCTGCATCCCAGACGCTCGAGCGTGGGAAAATTTCAAAAACTACACTTTTAACCCAAAAAATTCCCGGAAGTGGCCGAAGTCAATGACCCCGACTAGGCCAATGACACCGACCTTGACCTAGGCTAGATCCGTGACCTAGAAAAAATTCTCGGAAGTGGCCGAGGTCAATGACCCGACTAGGCCAATGACCTTGACCTCGGCTAGGCCCGTGACCTTGAAAAAAGTTCAAGGTCAAATGTGGTCCAGAACCCCTCTAGGTACTCTACTAATGTTTTATTCATAAAAAAGGCAACTTACACTACAGATTATACCATGAGATAAAAAAAATGATTCTGAGCAGGCCCTGATATGTGTTATACGTTTGTCAGTACTGAAGTGTATTGTCAGTCTCTGTCTAATTCAAGATTAAAAGGTTAGGGTTTGTTTGTTGTTTGACACAGACTGACGTAAAACTTAACCTGCAATATAATCACAGTTACAAAAAGTGGTAAAAATTCGGTGCACGGTCCGGTCTAGTGCGCATGCGCAAAAATGTAACAGTGAACATAAAAATGTAACGTTGAACAAACTCTCTCTCGTATTTTTTCTCTAAAAAAAATTATCAAGACCTAACAACTAACATAAACCATTAACCTGGACCACCGCCGAGAGCGCAACGCATTGCTTTAAACATTGATAGCGGCAAGCGGCACCCACAACATTTTGACATACACGCTGATCGAACTATAAACTTACTTCGCTTGCAGCGGATGCGAAATAGACCGGACCGTGCACCGAATTTCACCCCAAAAGGTTACTAATGTCAAAATAAGACATTGGCATTTTATAACGTGCCTAAAGAGTAGCTTTACGCACTAGTATCGTAAATTACTATTTTGTTATCAAATGTCGCTTACACTGTTAAAAAATTCAATTTTTTTATTACATCATCATGGTTTTCCGCAAAATCGTATTTTGATATTGGATAAAAAAGTACCAGTCAAAAATTGTATGGCCACACTGTGATTATATAGTCACTGTAATAATTTAAAATACTATAAATGTAATTATAATATACATAAGAGCCCAGCAAATTTTTCCATTTTTATCATATGCATTTGTACCCTATGGTATGGTACTTATTAATCATGTAACATGGACAAAACACCAAAGCATCGCTTTCCTGCGGAACTTTTTCTTGCCGAACTTTTTCCTGCGGATTTATTTCCCCACGCCACTTTTTCCGGCGGAACATTTTCCGCGGAACTCTTTCCTGCGGACCTTTTTCCAGCATCGACTCAATTCGGTGAGTTCGTCACACTGACGGGCATCTGAGATACCTATGACTAGGACAAGCTGTAATGGATAAAAATTATTTTAAAACGGGGCACTTTTGTTTATAACAATTTTGTATTTAATACCTTCATCAGTAGGTACTCATCTGGAGCTTCCAATAAAAATTAGTTGATATCTTCTCGCGTGAAAGTTTTGGGTTTCTTTGGCCTGTAATCTGCAGCCTCACGCTTCAGTAATGTAATCAATTTTGGGTTTTTGATGTCAATATTTTCCTGCACCGTTACTTTTCTTTTGACTTTTCCGGTAACCAATCCAATGTTGCAGCATTTGCCTCCTCTGCATTATCAGGGGGCAAATCTGAATCGTCGTCACCGCTGCTACACATTTTTATAATAGTTTGACATCTACTGAAAATTATGTATCGTCGGTTTGTTTGTTTTCACTAGCACTCTATTTTCACTCATAAAAAATCGTTGTTTGTTGATCGCATCACATAGACGACCTGATTAGCAATATACCCAAAATGCCACACCTATAGTCTGTTTTTTTGCTTTATGATTCAGAGCAGGCTTTGCTTTTGCATTTTTGTAACAGTGTAGGTAGTTAGTGACAAAGGAAAAAACACTAGTTATGTCAAAAACCATTAGAACTGTCAATGTGTTAACTTATAAGCACTATTATATTTAATAAGAGCTAAAATTACTGAACCATTGACATTAAATAAGGTATTGCTTTATTTTAAATAATTTTATTTAAGCGTGATTGATATCTAACTGTACAGAAACGTCATAAAATTTCTAGACATCTATCTTTTATGTACTAATGTAAAAATAAATATATTATTAATAATTTGCTGATGATTTTTGTTTGTAGAACTGTGTTGTACAAGTTATTATTTACGCTACACATATAACAGGCATTTCAAAATAAAGAGATAATACAAAATACTCTGGTAGAACCATTTTCAGAGACATAATTTACTAGAATTTAGATGGATACACTTCAAGATAATCATCCAGAATCTGATTCAGAAGAGGAATGCAACTCATCTTCCGATTCTGTATCAGATTCTTCCAATCTAATAATAACAGGAGGTATATCATCCACACCAATTTAACAATGTGCTTTGCCCAGTCACTTTATATTAGTAGTTTACAGTGTTCAACGTTTTTTTCCATATGTTTGCTGTACACAGTGATAGAGGTTTAAGCCATAAATTAGCAATTATGTCTTTTGAGGGAGGCCGAGAATCTATGTCCTTATTATAATAGTTATTACATAAACTCCATGCCAATTCAATTGGATTGTATTGAGAGTGGTATGGAGGTAATCTAAGAACTTCATAGCCAGGTCGTTTTTTGTCAATTAAGTACTACCTATTGCTTTTAGTCAATATGTAAAGTAAAATTAAACTCCCATAATCGTCGCTTTATTATTTTGTCATCAAATTGTACGTCACTTTTAATTAACCATTCCTGTATTTGTAGTTTATTGGACGAGAAATTGGGTGGTTTATCGATAAGAACCGAATTATATGGTGCATTATCCATAATTAACACACATTTTCCATTCAATTTGGCCAAAGCAGGGATTAACTGTTTTTCAACATTGCCTAAAAATGTCACCATATTGATACACTTATGATAGCCCCTGTCATTATTGTCCGAGTCCAACAGTAAGTCACATCCTGGTAAAGTTTCATCCAAAAACATGAATATACATTTTTCACTATAATTTCGAAATTGTAAATATTTCCTTTAATAGCCAAAAATTCCAAATTTTCTTCTTAATATCTTTCCTGAAACTCTGTTCCTACCAAGTTAGAAATTCCTTTTCTTTATTCATATTATCATTCGGTTATTGCAGGAGTTGTGATTTTGCTTCGTTTAGATTTCTGTGTTGCATTCGAAATCTAGCATTATAAGAAATTGTTAGAAATGTTATATCTGTTTAATTCTTAATACTTACATCGAAGATTTGACCAATTCTTCCAATGATGGCTGTTTTACTTAAGTTACCATTGATATCTTTTATATTAGTAGAATGGCGTTTTATAGCCTCTTTGGTTTTACTATTACCTAATACTGCTTTTTAGTGGCATTTTATTAAGATTTGTTGAAGTGTCAACTTGACAATCCCGGCGACCTGGATTTTGACATTAGTTATATTTTGTAACTAAACTGTTGTACACTGCTAAAATAATATAAATGCAAAGCCTGCTCTGAATTATAAAGCAAAAAAATAGACTATATTTTGATATCCTTTAATTAAAAAATCTGGTGTGATACACTCACACAACTTCCTTTTACAGTGATCTTATAATTAGTCAAAAATTTCATTTTTAATTTTTAACCATTTGTCAAACATTTTAAAAAATTACAAATTCTACAAAAACGGTACAAAATAGAGCGTTAGTTGAAGAGACAAATTTTCTCTAGAATTTTAAGGTGTATTCAAAAATGTAATAATATACCGGGTGTTTTATTTAAAATAGGAGTTAATAAAAAAAATAGAAAAAAAAACAAAAGAAACCCACTTTAGAAGTATTCAACTGGAAAATCACCTATCTCACATCAATACACATTAAAAATGTAAGAAAAATGTAAAGTTTAAAAAAATCGTTAGAGCCGTTTTTGAAAAAATCGAAAAAAACTGAAAAATCACAAGAGTAAACACCTACTTCCGGTTATGCGATTTTCTTCAAAAGCTTGCTGTCTCATCTACATAGTACACAAAACTTATATATGAAGTTTCAATGCCATACCTCTTTTCGTTTTTGAGATATTCTGTTCACAGACAGACAGACACACACACAGACACACACACAGACACACAGACAGACCAATGAAAAAAAATATGTTTTTTTGGGATCAGGGGACTCGAAAACGTGAAGATCCGTTGAAAACTCAATTTCGAATTTTTAGGTTCTATTGTGTGACGCTCGTTTAGCTCCTTTCGGATAATTCGTCCATTCTGTCCCGTGGTCCCTGGTTAACTGGCGAAGTTTGGCCTCCATCTGCCGCCTTGAGTACTGCGTGAGTGGAAATTCCATGTCTACAACAGAGAGCGAAGGCAGAAGCTCTCGTGTAACCCCTTCGTGGAATCACTCACCTGCCGTTCGTTAGCCAACCCCTTCGTCGAAGCACTCACCTGCAGTTCGTTAACCTTTAGTCAAGGTTTGGAAAAGCCTGTTGCATTTATCTGGTCGTCTCGATGCTTAGCGGGCCTTCCTTTTGCGCCTGCTGCAACCTGGAGGACTAGCATTGCAAGGTCAGTTGTACTTATACTGATATTTGCTCTGGGCCACTCGAAATTTGGGACCCGTTTTAGTATTTTTTCGCGGCTGTGTTGTCTTGTATCCGGCAAACGTTAGATTACTTGTATTATGTACTATTAAACGTGATTACTCACCTATTTGAAGCAAGCTAGATAACTTTTTAAGGCAGTTTAGATGTTTCATCCTACCTTTGTTTGTTTATAAGTAAATTGTTGCAGTAGATCATTTTCACTAATTTTAGATCAAATGCTAGATGCACTTCACGCACCGCCTAAGCGATTGTAATGTCGAAAATTGTACGGCTTTTTGCAAGACAAAACTAATCCTTCCTCGGCCTTCGCGTCACGCTAGTGAAATAGAACTGGGTTGAATTCAACTTTAGGCTTGCCTTTGCAAGAATTTTCGTAATATTATCTTGCGGCACTTTGAAATCTTATGGGAATTAACCATAAGTCACATCCCGGTTTACTAAGCGCCTTATAACAAGAAACAAGATCTTGGGTCTGTACGAGCGATACTGCTATTTATGGTAAACAATAAAAAGGCTCTTGCATAGTGGGTAAATAGTCGAATTCAACTAGTCATTCCCAAATTTAACCTGTAATATATGTCATAGTCATTGTGCTATCGACAACTTTTTAGTAGTGCATTTACCCATTTTTGATAGTCAATCTTTAATTTCCTTATGCATGTTTCACTGACATTAATTTATTTAATTGAATTACGTCAACATTTCAATTACGCTTTAAGTATTATTTAAATTATGTGCAATTATTCTATTGAGTTTTAATAAGGCGCTTTACTACTGTGATATGATATGTGATATTTTAATTTGGTTTGCCATGTGTGTGCATTTTATGTGCATATGTATTACTGATTGCTGATATTATACTGCCTTGACATCTTTGTCTGCGTATCTGATTTGTGCCATGGCCGTTACCTTTAATTTTCAGGTTTGGTTAGTATCGCCTTCTGTAGTGTACCTTTTGATTAGCAAAGTGCTGGGTTACTTGCTACTTGGCGCCCATATTTTTATGTTACAGCTAAAGCTTTGAGTCTTTTGTTTTACCCACGACCAGCTCCGGCTGAGAAGTCAGTTGCCTTTGGTTATTTTTTTGTACATTCACAATTACGGTAACAGTCTTCAGAAGCAATAAGCAAGAATACATATAACAATTAGAATTACCGATAAAATATTTTAAAAGCAGGGTAAGACTTGTTATGGATGAGTTATACAGGGTGTTAAAAAATGTTCTAGGGTATTTTATCCAATTATAGATCTAATCAATAGAAACAAAAAACTCCCAATACAGATATGTACGAAAACGCTTCATTTCCGAGATGCAGAGTGTTAAAAAACGCTTTTAATTGTCACCTAAAAGATCTAATGTGACACTCACACAACTTCCTTTTACAGTGATCTTATAATTAGCCAAAAATTTGATTTTTAATTTATAAGCATTTGCCAAAAATTTTCAAAAATTCTACAAAACCGGTACAAAATACAGCGTTAGTTGAAGAGACACATTTTCTCTAAAATTTTAAACTGAATTCCAAAATTTAATAATATACTGGGTGTTCTATCTAAAATAGAAGTTAATAAAAAAAATAGTAAAAAAAACAAAAGAAACCCATTTTAGAAGTATTCAACTAAAAAATCACCTATCTCACATCAATACACATTAAGAACGTAAAGTTTGAAAAAAAAAGTTGGAGCCGTTTTTGAAAAAATCTAAAAAAAACTGAAAAATCACAAGAGTAAACACCATACTTTCGGTTATGCGATTTTCTTCAAAGCTTGCTGTCGCATCTACATAGAACACAACACTTATATATGAAGTTTCAACGCCATATCTTTTTTCGTTTTTGAGATATTCTGTTCACAGGCACACAGACAGACAGACAGACCAATGAACGAAAACATGTTTTTTGGGTTCACGGGACTCTAAAACGTAAAGATCTGTTGAAAACTCAATTTCGAATTTTCGGGGTGAATCCAATGCATCCTTTATCGTAAAAGGAAGTAAAAACACAAAAGTGGTAGATCGATTTTCATTTGCTTCGGAGTAAAACATAAGAGGTACCTACGCATTTTATTTATGGGTACTGTAGTCAATGTAAATGTCAAATTTATTCATGCTTTCACATTTACATACCAAGTGTTAAAGAGTTTGTGTTTTATTGTTGGTAAACTTGTTATTTAAAATGTCTCGCCGTTTTTCTTCTGACGAGTATGCATATACAGTGTGGTCCATTAAGTGTGCAACAAATGGGACATTTTTTTTTTAGTTGTAAAACCGAAATTTAAATACGGCCAAAAGTTAGTGCATGTTTGATAACCATATCAAATGCCCTTAGAATGGCTTCAAGTCAAACAATATACAGGGCAGGACAAAAAATGTGAAATTCGTTCAAGAATAAAGTTATCTTATTTCAAAAAATATAGCAAAATTTTATTGAGGAAAGTTGTTTAGAATCAAAAGTTATGCTCAAATACAAAGTCACGGCCTCCTATTCGAATTTTGATTCTCTTTTTGTAAAATTTTGTATTATCCCCGTATGATGCATATTTTTATTATTCTGATTTTATTAAGAGTTTTTCATATGTAAATTATTATTAGTAAAGCATTTGCCTTGTTAAAAAGAATATTTGCGAAATTCTAAAGTTCTGTTAAATATCGTTGCAACAAACATGAAGCGGACGCTTAGGTACCTAAAAAAATATAAATCCAAGTAAATTTTACAAATACGCTTCAAGGTGCTAAAAGTTATTTAAAAGCGATGTAGTTGTGGCTACTTTAAATACATATAAAATCAAAATAATAAAAATATGTATCATACGGGGGTAATACAAAATTTTCCAAAATAGAATCAAAATTCGAATAGGAGGCCGTGACTTTGTATTTGAGCATAAATTTTAATTCTAAACAAGTTTTCTCAATAAAATTTTGCTATATTTTTTGAAATAAGGTAACTTTGTTCTTGAACGAATTTTATATGTTTTGTCCTGCCCTGTATATTGTTTGACTTGAAGCCATTCTAAGGGCATCTGATATGGTTATCGAACATGCACTAACTTTTGGCAATATTTAAATTTCGATTGTACAACTAATAAAAAAATTCCCATTTGTTGCACACTTAATGGACCACACTGTATATGCATTTTATTTATGGGTATTGTAATGGCAGTGCACGTCAAGCAATAGATGAATATCAAAATCGGTTTCTAAATAGATGCACTCCACATTACATAACATTTAAGGAGGTACACAGGCAATTTCGTGAATGCGGATTACGTGATTATATGTTTGACTTGAATTTACCAGTGGCTGTTACAAGGGATCCTACTACCAGTGTACGTCTAATTAGTAGGCAAGTTGGATTACCAAAATCAACTGTTTGACATATTCTAAAAGGTGAGGGTTTCTACCGTATCATTTCCGAAAGGGACAAGGTGTGCTTGGAGAGAGGACCATCATTCTCGTCTTGTTTATTCTTCCTGCCTCTTAAGGCAATCACGGCAAGATTTTAATTTCTTCAAAAAAAATTTCTGGACAGATGAAGCTACGTTCACGAGAAGTGAAGTCATAAATTTAAGAAATCTGCATCGGTGGGAATCAGACAATCCCCAGGCAATACGCACGTCAAAATTTCCGCAGGAGTTTTCCGTGAATGTTTGGGCTGCCTTAATCGATGATAATTTGGGGTGCAAAGCCATCCAATAGGATCTCCTGGCTAAAATGCACAGAGGCACTTTGACATACACAAGCCTTTCTCAGGGCTTCCCGACAAAGAATGCTGGAAACATCACAAATTTTATGTTATACAATGATTTTAAATGTTAACCTTCCATTTTAATTTTTATATGTTTACTGTATATTTCCCTTACCATACGATAAATAAATAAATCGATGATTTGTTGTTGGACCTTACGTTCTTCCTGCAAGATTAAATGCGGAAAATTAACTGAAGTTTCTCATTGAAGTGTTACTACTTCTGGAAGATGTAGTACCGTTAATGATATGAAGAGACATGTGATCATAATCCCTTGATTTCTATTTCTGGGGTTACATGACAGACAAATTGTACGCACAAGTTTCAAACAGCCAAGAAGACTTATTGGAGCGCATTCAGCAGGCTGCTCAAGAAATGCGCCAAAACAAGCGCTAAATAAGAAGCGTCATTGGATCTGTCAGTATGCGAGCACAAGCTTGTAGGCAGGTAGGGGGAGGGCATTTTGAAAATACCAATAATTGAACAGTTATAAGTTATTGAGTCTATGAATTTATTTTGTTGTTTACTCTTCAAAAAAATGTCATGAAACCTGTATCTCGGAAACAAATAAAAATCGACGTACCACTTTTGTGTTTTTTACTCTCAGAATTGAACCTAGTTTATGCTCCCGAACTTATCTATTTAAGGGCACGCATCTCGAACACTGGCAACTGCGAAGAAGAGGTAAAAAGAAGAATAGGGATGGCAAAATCGTCTCTATTTCAGTTGTCACCAGTGAGATTCCTTGATCAAATAAAAAACTTTTCAATCTATCGATGACCGAAACAATGAGAAGTGCAGAAGGTAAAGAACTATGGCGGGCTGTTACCGGTTCTGATTAACTGGAGGGGTCACGATACTCGGAAGAGAGTTATGACTAAGAAGAAGAACTGTTTTATGTTCTTTACAGCAGCCACCAGGTAATCAGATTTTTTTTATATAACATCAGTACTCTTTGGAAATAGTCAACTTTATATTAAAACGATTAGCATTTCGATGTAAAACTTTTAAAGTACCTACCAAAATATTTAGAGTTGGTTTACCGCACTTTTTTATACCCTGTATAATCATAACTTTTATACTTATAACTCAATTTTATGAACTTTCATAGTTTTACAATTATCTTCCACCCTTACATCCTGCAGGACACTGAATTTCTTGTACAATTAGCTGCCAATAGAAAAATGTAATACAAGCTAGGTAATTACAGTTTTTTTTTATTATTTCGGTTCGGTAGTCCACCTATAGTGTATATTCTTACTATTTGCAGAGACTACGGTTTGTATGTCTCTTTTCTGTAACGGTTTTGCCAATCACATCTTTCGCTTTCCATCAGGCTTCACTTTCGAGTTGAAATAAAGCAAACATTTTATCATGTGGAATACTTTGTAATATAGTAAATAAAACGCAATTTTTTTTAAATGTGATGGGATATAAAATACAATATATTTGTTACATTTGCAATTTTATTAAATTGTTATCAACATACTTAATATAAAAGTAATACAGGGCAATATATTCTAAATATTAACAACTTCACATGAATATATAACCACTAATTAACTAATAAATGTAAAATATACCTAACAAAGATAATTCATCACTAACATGGTAATTATTATTGATACCAAGTCTATGCAAAAATGAACAACGCATACAAATCACTAAATATCAATAATATTTTGCATGAAGCATATAGATTATTTCACAACATTTTGACTCGTGTTTTGGAATTTTGGAATTACTTCTCGAAGATTGGTAATTAATTTATTAACCATTTCCGCGGGTTTCCATCGAGGGTTATATGGATAATTGTCTAAATGTTGGAAGAATGGTTTTTCGTACTGCATGTGATATGCTGAACGTAAAATCACTTTTGGTTTTTCCTGAGGAAATTTGTTATCTAGAATAAATTTATTATTGAATAGCTTTGCTAAAAAAGCAACCACTTACCAATCTGAATACAAATCATTGTATAAAAGTTATCTACTTCACACAAGAAGTTCGCCTTAGTAAATAAGATATTATCATATTCAATAATACTGCAACCACACAATGTAAGCAAACAATTAATATATTCATTTCTCAATCTATAGTCGCAAGCAATTTGTTCCACTCTTTCTTGTAATAATTTGCTCACAGCTGCAATATAGTTAATCAACCCTCCATCCTTATTGTATTTGTATGCTGGTATATGTAAAGCGGATGAATTGCCTATAACTTGTTCAAGTTTTGGAGATAACTGCAACTCACTTAGTATTTTAGAATCAT
The DNA here is from genome assembly GCA_940337035.1 of Agriotes lineatus. NCBI lineage: Eukaryota > Metazoa > Arthropoda > Insecta > Coleoptera > Elateridae > Agriotes > Agriotes lineatus. Next base: position 78,709 of record CALNHX010004993.1, read on the forward strand.
ATGGTTCTACAAATGATATTCTAAGAGTAGCTGTATCCTCATTTGGATTTAACAAACGATCAGATTTTCCAATCAATATGCTAGGAAGTAACAATATCTGGTTTTAATGTTAAAAACACTAATAATTAAACTTACGGTTGAATATATGGTGGTAAATCTGAAAAGTTTACATTAATACCAACGAGAAAATGAACTGTTTCATCATGATCGGTAAATACCTCCACATTGTTTTCAGAATTTTCTAATTCTGATTGCAAATATTCATATTCAACATATAATTGAGCAAATTGGTTTTCATTTTGTAATCGTGAGATCTATAAAAATATCAGTTAATAGATGAAATACCAATTTATCCGTAATTATAACTCTTTGTTATACAGAAAAAAAATCAATTGCATTACTAATTTACCTGAAAATTTTTGTATAGTGCCATTAGTTCCTTTATAACATTAATTAAAGATTTAGGATTATCAATATTCCAGTTTGCAAGACTTGGAAGGTAATCCGATATGGTATTTCCATCTGGATCATACAGAAATGGATCATACAGAAACTGATCTGCAGAAAACCATATAGAAAAGTCAAAATCAGGTGCATAGTCGTAGTCTTCTTCATTAAAAATAACTTCCCAACAGAGTTGCTTCCCTGCATATGGAATTTCCAGTATGAAAGTGTCTGTATAGGTTTCTCTATAATCATTTGTTGAAACTTTTGCAGGATTAATGTGAATTTTCATATTCATAGATGAAATTCCTGGAAATGAATTTAATATTACCACACGAAAAGTAAAATAAATGGATATTGATGTAGGTTACATATTATTACCTGCAGTTTGTTCTGTTGAAGCTAATACGAATTACTAAAAAACATAATATTCACTAGTACTATAAGCTTTTGATTTAATGAAGATCAAATAGGAAAATGTATGCTATTCAAATGGAAAAGATCGTGCCTGCAATAAGTTGTTAACCTTACAACACATAATCATGAATTTTAGCGCAGCTTCAGAGTTTGAAATACACTCCGAAATTGTAATTTAACACACATGGCAGTTAACGGTAAAATTATGTTAATTCAAAGAAAAATAATCCATATAGCTGGAGAGCGATTTTCGATTTGGCCTTTGTTTGTCGCAAGGTACTGGAAAATTTCACAACTTTAAGTTTTTGCATCCATACATAGTCATACTTTTTTGATATTTAAATATTTTTGGGGCTTCTTGTGAATCACGCAGAGAAGCAGGCATAAGCATGACAAGGTGGCACCAAGTACTCGTGAACTAACAGCAGCCTTAAGCTAATTTTGAAGCCAATAGTTTTAAGTTTAAATTCTTCTAACAGATATAAAGGGCGAAGATATTGTCAGAGGAATAAAGGCAACACACATTACCTGGCTGGGATATATACACAAAAGCGAACAAAATAAAACAACTAAACAAATTATTAAGTGGGAAGAAAGTTTAAGAGGCAGGCCCAAAAGTAGATGACTGGGTAAAGTACATACTTAAGAATTTGAAAGAAATGGAATTACAAACTGGAGCAAAAAAGCTGAAAATATAAACCAATGAAGAAAATACAGTAGAACCACGATTGTCCGAGATCTGGATTAACCGAGCTTATAAAGATCAAACCTGCGAATGGGACATTCCAATTATTCGAGTTGTGGGTTTCCAACTTATTCGAGCTGCTTAATCAAGTAAACGGAAGATTGCAACTCTATGGGTCTATGTGACCAGCAATATTTTTTTTATATAAAAAAAGATTAAGTAAATCCGGGTTACCGAGTTTTAGATTGTTCGAGGTGGGTGCCACCCACTTAACCTTGGATAATTGGGGTTCTATTGTACTACATGTAAAATAGAAGGCACCAGAGCCCGCGGAAGGTCACCGAAGCGATGGATTGACCAAATAAAGGAAAAAGGTAACACCTCAGCACATCAGGCTTCGCATATCTTTACAAATAGGAAACGATGGAGACAAATCGTGAGAAGAGTAACTGAACCTCACGAATAAAGCCGTTCACGACTCCTCTGTCAAGAGGATACGAAGAAGAAGAAGAAGACTGTATTACATTTAGCTAAAATTTACAATAAACTACACACGTTAATAAAAAAAAGAAGGATGAGTAGTTATGCACCTCAAAAATAAAATTTGAAAGCTTCACTGAGCAGCGAATATTCCATACCGGAATGAGCCAGCAGAATTTTTTCATGATTTTTTAAATTTTTCTATGGTCTATTTTCAAAATATTTTTGGAATAGGACCTTTCCCGCATTACACCTATGACAATTATTTTCGATTGATAAACCAATCTACCACAAATATGAATAATAGTTGCAACTATTATTATTATTATTTGTAATTGAGAATTTGATTATTTGACAACTGTAGATACTCATTCAGCAAATGAAACTTAAAACAGAATTCTTGTGAGTAGACAGAATATTGTGTAACACTGGCTTAAATATTGACAAAAAATATGCCTATTTCTACAAATTATAATATTGTAAAGGTGAACAATATAAATATTATTTTCTTTTTCTAAATAGACCATCGGCCTGCATTAACTCAACGCTGCATATTAGTTCAGTGTTCATATTGAAAATATGGGTTTGTTCAATCTTCCATGACGAGACAAAGGATGACAGCGGTCAGTTACTGCTACTGACAATCAGCAATCCTGTTCTACGCAAAATATTTATCTGAGATGCGACTACATAAATCATATGTCCAACAAAGACTGATCAGCATCGTTAATCATCTGTTATGCTACTGGTCATGAATGTTTACAAAACTACATTAACTTCACAAAGCCGGAAATTTTTTAAATTGTCGTAGTTCCATCTTGTTGTACCCTTTAGTTAAACTGCGATAGCTATGAAGTACTTTGATGTTCTAGCTGATTTTTATTTAATTACAATTATGTATTTAAAATCTTCGTTTAAATGACACTTTAGCTGGGCATAGATACACGTTTAAAACCGCCACGAATGTAGTACGTTCGTTCCGTGCATTGACACGCGTTCAAAACCTCCACGAAAAACTACATTCGTGGCGGTTTTGAATGTGTGTCTATGCCCAGCTAAATGAATACTATCTTACCGATTTTTCCACCTGTCAATAGTTCCTTTATATTTTGCCGTAGTCGTGGAGCAAAGCTTAATAGAACATGATTGTTTGGTAATGACTGCTCATCCATTTTTAGAAAAAACCTTTTTTGTCAAAGAAATGTTTCAAACAGCAGTTGGTTACTAAACTTGGAGGTTAGAACAGGGTTGGGTCAACAACATTTTTTTTGCATGTCATCTAACGTTACCAACGCAACACTAGGAAAACGGGAAAACCAGCGTTCACGATCTTTTTGGGGCAGGTGACGCTATGGCCATATAGTAATTTTGTTGGCAGTACCTCTGTGGTAACTAAACTCCCTATTGGAAATTGACACTTTTTGTGTTAGGTTAGGTTGTTTTCAGTTTAAGGTTATATTTTCTGAAAAGGTACATTGTTGCCGGATCTCTGTTTAAATTAAGGATGAAAATTTTAAATGATTTGAGAATTGACGACAGAAACGAAAATGAGAAATAATGCATAACAAAAGCATTCAATATTAATGTTTATTGCAGTTTGGATAAGAATTATGTACATGATATGAATATGCCACTTTATTTTACGTGCTTGCTGCATGCTTGTTTGCTTGATGGTGTGGAAGGATAAACACATCACAAACTGATGCCAAATCAATTTAGTAGAGTAATTGAGCAATATTGGTCTTATAGAAATTAACATGTGAAAAATGTAAATATCTTGTCAAATGGATGGCTTGCTGATTTTACTTCATGTTGATTTTCACATCTGCCACATAACATTTCAACACTAAAATAGTAATAAATACGTAGGTAGTAAATTATTATACATTATAACACTGGATTATTGTTTTTACAAATATAACAATACATTCTTGCAACTAATTGTTTTCATAACCACTACTCAAAGCACAACCACCAACTTCACAACAGCATAAATTAATTCAAAAACAACAAATACTGAATCATCTGCGGTCAGCTGTTCTGCTGAAATCGGCCATTAGCCCATTACCCAAACCAAAGAGCAATTATATGCTCTTTGCCCAAACCATTAAAGCTGTACGCGATTGCGCATTACCAATGAGTTCGAGTTACCTATCGGTTTATTCTTCTTCTACTTGCGTACTATTCTGTTTTCATATCTGTTGATATTCTTTGAACTATCGGTTTAACATTACGTTATTACAAGTATTTAACAATAATGCATCATTTTAACGTACAGCAAATATATTTTCTAGTCTCGACATCAACTCGTGTTCTTTTAAATCTGGTGTGTCCTTTTTAAATTCGAAGTAACATCGTTTAATGGAAATTTTTTGTTGTAACAAAATTATTTTGAGCAATTTGACTTTTCCTCTGACGGAAATTAAAATTATTTTTACACACTTGATAAATCATTTATTTTCTCAAGAATATTGAAATAATAAATCTGGCAATGCGGTGGCAAGAAAATGTCGAATAGACACTGACAGAAAAAAAGTTGCATCTGCTACATCATCGAATCAGTTAGTCCAACATGAATTATTTGACACTGACAATTTACAGTTGTCAGATTTGAAAGGTCTTATTTTCTTCCATAACCAAATGAACAGGTTCTCCCAACCTCTTTGAGAACAACTTAGAAGTAACTAAATATTTTGCCTGTTAATGGCGGATATTCGCGTCGACCAATAGCAGCGAAGACATCCCTATGGTCACACTGTCTTGTATAAAGCCACTGTACTATCAATCAAGACCAACTAAATCTATAGGGACTTTGTTCCTATAGATTTAGTTGGCCTTGCTATCAATCAGAGCCAGTTACTGGCTGTGCTATCAATCATAATGTGATGGATGTGATCAGAGCCAGTGTATGTAGGAGAGTACCGTCATTCTTTGATCCGTGAAAATTCCGCCATCGCCGGCATTTTTGTTCCCATCAGCAATAACTGATTGAGTTATGTCTAAAATTTTACTTGAAATTAGTAAGTATACGTCAAATTCGAAGTTAGCAGGTTATGTTTTGCGTCAGTCTGTGTCAGAACTGACGCAAAACCTAACCTGCTAACGTCGAATTTGACATAGACTTACAGTCTTGTCAATTTTAAGTAAAGATTTGGATTGCCAACAAACGTCACGTTGACGGAATTGTGTTACAAACCTCAAAGTGACGCATATGTCAGAGGAATAAACATGGCGGACGTGGCGGTACTCTCCTATATCTACTGGCTCTGGATGTGATTAGAGTATCTATATAATAATATAGGTACTCTAAGTGTAATGTATTATTTTATCTATGAGTGTAATTAGAGATCCTGTATATAGTTTACTAAGAGTTGGGCAAACAGCCTGATTTGACATACATTTTTGATCCAAATTAAATATTTGACGCATGTCAAACAAATAGGTTATGAGAACCAATCTTACTAACTTGCTTTTAATGGGAGAGTTTTCAGAGCATTGATAGTTCTTAGGATCTCTAGAACCGACTATTAGGAATATATGGCCAATTTAGTTAAAATTTAGATTTGCATGTGTGAAAATATCGGTCATAACATGTTACAAAATATGTAAGAAAGGCACTTTTATCACACACGCCTTGCAAAAAGTGATCCAAGCCAATCAAAATGTATCCTGCTGTTTGCCCAACTCTTAGTAACCTATATACAGGGACTCTAAGTGTAATCAAGTAGTGGCGCCACCTGTTAGTACTATCAGAAAGTAACCCCATGAGCCGTTCAAGGTCATCCAAATCGGTATTTTGACATCAAAGGAACCGACAGTGAGTGTCTCTACTTGTTTGATTTATGTACGCTGGGAAAACCCTCCTAAAAATGCAACCAGCCTTTTTGGTAAAACCATATATTTTTACTTCTATATTGCTAGCGCCTATAAGTGGGGAGATCACAGCGGAAGTGAGACAGATAACCAACTCTTTTACACACTTGGTGAGCTGTGCGCAAGCGTCGTCCAGAGAGGTGGGGAAGTGAACCCCTTGGTCAAGTTTAAAGTTCACTCCTAAAGGCGGAGTTCGAATTCTCAGTCATGCGCGCGAGACGCGTAGTAGTCAGAGCGAGACTATGTCGGCGCCGTAATGTTTTCGCCCGTTCCCAGACCCTACTAACAATATGGTAGTATTCAATATATATGGGTAAAACCAAATCAATAGAAATTTTATTCATTCTTTCACTACCAACCAAGTAAATAGTGTTTTTTTGTGTTTTGTGCCATTAAATTAAAAATTATTCCATATGCGGGTATGCATTTTTAGAGTAAATTTTTTTTGAATTTTAACTCAGTTTTGAGGGCGTTTTCAAAAAATGATAAATAGAGAAGTTGATCAGTTTTGCGAGTTCTATTACGGGCTAAAATATTTGCACTCATTTCCATAACACCCTGTATAACTCGCTTAGTTCTTCTCCAGAGGTCTTCTGTTATACCACCGATTTCTAACGATTTTTCGCACAGCAGGAGATTGGATTCAGTGTTTCGTTTTTGTTTGCGGCAAGGTGGACCGATCATACGTAGCACAACTTTATGTCCTACTCTCGGCAGTGAAATAAAGCGGATGCGAATATTACTGTTACTCAGTGCGCCTTCTGCTATGAGAATCGCTCTTTTACACTGACAGAATAAGTGGTCTACACGCATAATAATAATCAGTAATACTGATCGTTGCAATAATTAATGGAAATTGGAAATAGTTTAACGTCCATTATTCGACGTTCCACAATTTTATTTGTTTCCTCACTAGTAAAACTTAGAGCTTCACTTCTAGAATTTTATAATTTATATAATGATAAATTTTCTACAAAACGGAATGTTTGTCTTACCGTGTAGAATTGTCTAAAGTTTCATTCAACTGTTTGACTCTTCTGTAAAAACAATAATGTGCCATGGTACCTAACGGTTCAAATTCTACTAAACCTTACCGTTTTTTATTCAAACACTTTAACGTTGACAAACGTCTATTTTTCTTAATACAGACGGTAATCTTCTTTTAGCGTTGTTATTACTTCGCTTATAATTTCTCAAGCTAACACCTCATGAAAACACAGATTGCACAAATCCTGCTAGGTGCCGCACTGTACGATGCAGTAGGCGTACAATTAGCCAACAATTTTCTCTGAACCATGCAGCGACGTTATTCTGACTATTTGTACCAAGTAATTGTGCGATCCTGGATTCTTGAAGCATTGTTCGAGTGAGCAAGCGCTATGAAGATTTGCGTTTGCTTGTGAGAAATAGATAAAATGCAAGAAAAATTAAAAACAAAAATTATAGAAAAACTGAAAGAAATTATTTAATTTTCTTTACACTATTGTGTGTACAATTAATTAAGGAGTGAAGGATTCTAAAAGCAAACCTTATATTCCTTAAATGTATACTGTTTTTTATTATTTTTCTACATTGATCCTAATTTTGGAAAAATTGTTGAGCAAATTTTTTTTCAAACGAGGTGACCACAAAGTACTTCTCATAAGCTTAACAATACAACAAAAATTTTAATTCTACGTTTACTGATTCTAACGTAATTTCACATTCATCTCTTTGTAACTAAAGTAGACTTATAGAAGGAAAGAAATACGCCAATGGACGACGTAAAGTATTTATGTGGGATGTCTTTAAATGTGGAATTAAGTCGTGTTCAGTACCTTTAATATTGCTGTCTTAGAATACAAGTTTCACTTGCAAGCTTCACTGTTGGACTTATACCTGTCTTATACACTTTTACTTTCACCAAACGAGAGCTATTTTTAGACGTTTAAGCTTTGTTTAGTGCTGCTCCACTTTTCACGCCACATGTTATTTTCTTTTCTATCTCGTTGGTTTGATTTCCGTTACTTGCTACTTCTGCTTCTAGATACACCACCCTTTCAGTTCCTTCGAAAATAATTTCTCTATTTATATTTTCACCTTTCACCTTTATAGTACAATGATCCAATTGTCGTTTTATTGTGCCACTTATTATTTAGTTTTATTTCTCCTCATTGATTATTAGTCCGAACTTGGCTGCTTCTATGTGGACCTTCCTTATCAGGTTTTTTTAATTTCTCTTGAGTTTTTGTAATTATTGTTAACTCATCAGCCTATGTTAATACTTGATACGCATTGTTACAAATGTTGCTGTTCCATTTAATGTTACACTTTCTAATTATTGTTTATAGGATTATGCAAAATAATACATAAGACATCGTATCGCCTTGTCTCAGTCGATTTGCTGTTATGTTTTTTTCTGATATTTTCCCTTTTTTTGTTAATGGGCATTATTGTTGCCTCTTTTCAATCTATTGGCATACTTTTAGTCTTCCATATATTGTCAATTGAGTTAGAGATTTTTTTCTACTAATTTTGCTTTTCCATATTTAATAAGTTCAGCTTGTATTTCATCGCTATAGAGACTCTTGTTGTTCTTTATTGGTTTATCATCTTCTCCGTTTCTTCTCTTGGGGGCGGTGGAAGGTCTTCTTCTTTTTGTATACGTACTGTGTTCTATCATTAATTCCAGTCGATGATATTTCATTGCAGTTAAAACTTCTTTGAAGTATTCATACCACCTATCCACCACTTCTTTCTTCCCTCCTATAACTTTACCACTTTTTTTCGACAGAGAAATACGTTTGGTTGATAGCCTCGTCTTGCTGTTTTAATCTTTCTGTAGAAAGTTCTTATTTGCTATCTGTTGTGTGAATCTTCGATTTCTTCTAAGATACGTATGTGATGTTCTCTTCTCTTAGCTCTGCAGATCATTTTTGCTTTTCTTCTTATTTATTTATAAGTTTCTTGGCTTTCTACCATTTCTTTTCCTACCAATCGGAATTTAGTCTTCATCCTTTTTCCAGGTTTCTTCACTTCTTTATTAAACCATGGTTTCTTTATCTCTTTCATTTTTACTTTAAGTGCTTGCTCATCAGCCCTTATTATTGCCTCTTTTATAACTTTCCACCCCTCTTCCGTTTCTGAGGACTCCTTAGCATTTTGTAGTTGGTTTTCTGATTCTTGGTTGTATTTTTTTTTCGTGGCCTTATCCTTCAGTTTTTCCAAGTTCCACCTTCTTTTTCTTTCTAGTTTTCCTACAGTCTTCTCTTTCGGTAGCCATTCTTTGAAATTTATACAAACCACGTAATGGTTAGAATTTATGTCCGTACCCCTACAACTCCTTACATCTTTTATGCATGTTTCATGGATTTCTTCAATAAGGACGTAATCAATTTGGTTCACCGTTTTACCGTCTGGACTTCTCCACGTTCCTTTATACCGGGTGGCCATAAATATGTGAGATCCCGGTAGCCATGGAATTAGCTACTTATAAATGTTGATTAGCATTATATTACAATTACGATAAGTATTGGTACCTATATAATGTAATAAAATGCAATAAGAGGAGGGGAATGTGCCCCTGATTCTGCAGTTTAGCTTACGACTCGATTATAAAAATATCCTGTTCTAACTCCATTACTTATTGCAATCGGTAATAATCTTTGACAGATAGGAATTTTAGTTGTGACGACATTAATGACATTTAGTTTAGTTGGATTCATCACTTTAATAAAGCGGTGTTGATTCCAAAGGTAATGTGATATCAGATATTTATGGCCACCCGGTACAACATGTTTATTTAAAAAGTCTATAAGGGACGGCTGTGGAAATTCAAACGTATGAATGATATGTTGCTGGCACTGTAAGTCAAATTTGAAGTTAGCAAGTTAAGTTTTGAGTCAGTTTGTGTCAAAACTGACGGAAAACCTAACCTAGTAACCTCGAATTTGACATAGACTTACAGTGCCACCAACATATTATTCATACGTTTAAATTTCCACAAACTTTTTAAATACACATGTTGTAGATATCCATATAGTGGGTATATGTTGCTTTTATAGCCAACTTTTTGTTTGCTATAAAATTTATTAATTGTTGTCCATTGGGTTTGTTCTTGTGTGCATACTGAAGTTTCCAATCATCGGTTTGCTTCTTTCTTCATTTTCCAGCTTTACATTAAAATCTCTTAAAACTATTTTTATGTCGTATTATAGCATCATTTCATATTCGGCATCTAGTTTCTCACAGTACAGCTGTTTTTCTTCTTCTTCCGTATCTTTTGTAGGTGCTGTTGCGTTATAAATGCTCTCTTAACGTTTGGTACAGTGTGAACAGACCTTTAGTGCCGATATTCGCTGTGCTATCGTCGAAATTCGTGACTTTTTCTTGGTGATGCTCGCATGGCCTTTGAGCGTCCTTTTTGATTTATTCAACAAAGCAAGTTGTATAATCCGATGGGGGAGTTAGTTTACATTTCATTCTTTGGGTGCCAAACGCCGTTGGCGGAATTTTCGGTAAAGAAGAGAATTTTTAGACATGTAAGTCCGCGCCATTAGCGAAGTAGTTGCAAGCAGGCTCCTGCAAATTTCTGAACACATGGTACAAATCCTTGGGGTGAGTTATTTTAAAATGTTCCTTTCTCCACTCCCGAGTGGAACACGTGTGGCTTATTTAAGCGATTTTCTAGCTGCACCTACCATCTGTTCCCGCCTCTACAGTGGCTCTCGTAAATGGACCAATTTCACCTGTCACCGATTTTGGGACGCTTGGTTCGACTCCGTGGCCCTTATCAAGTTTTGGAAATTTGAATTAGCTCACGTTGGTTTCTGTCGAGTCCCCCTCCCCTTGCCACTTGGAGGTTTCGTGCGGTTCCTGATTTGCCATAATCACGGTTGATGGAATTCTTCGCCGAAAACGACCTTGGCCCACATGGGTCTAGGACAACTCGGCGCCGCCATTTCGGCGCCGCCACTTCGGCGCCGCCACTTCGGCGCCGCCACTTCGGCGCCGCCATCTCGGCGCGGGGCCAGCTCGGCGCCGGGTAAACTCGGCGTGGAGCTATCTCGGCGCCAGCCAACTCGGCGCTAGACCATCTTGGCGCCGAATTCAAATTCGCAAACTACAGTAACTACGAAAGAAAATTATTATAAACAAATAATAAATAAAGTAATCGCCAAAAAGCTGGCATCAAATGAAAAAAAAGTATTTAGAATTTCTTGGAAAATCAAACACTGACGACCAGAGGTGCTTGCAAAGTGGTTACAAATGGGGCAAACAAAAGTTGTCACGTGACTTCCGTTATCAGTAAAATATTACATTTTTTTAAAAATAATTACGAAACATATATTTAATAGTCAAGGTAGAGACACATTTTACGAAAAAAAGTTGTCTGGCCTTGAGATTGTTCAGTCAGCTAAAACTACACTAAAAATCTCATGGAAATCTTGCTTAATTTCCGAAGAATAACACTTTTTGGATTTACACAATTTCGAAAAACGCCATTTTCTTACTAAATAAAGTGCCTTTTATGTGACAAATATTTGTTTAATGTTTATTTCCCAAATCAAAGAATTTTATTTTTAACAAAGTTTTTTTATTATAAAATAAAAAAACTTTGTTAAAAATATTTGTTTTTCTATAGCAGTCTTTGTAAAATTCTTTGATATGGGACCTAAACATATAAGAAAATGTGAGAGATCAAAGTTGGCCAAAGATTTTGAAAGTTGGTATAGGAGCCTAGATGTTTATTCTAAATAACTTTTCTTAATAACTTTTTGTGGTATTTGCTACATAAAAGGCACGCTACCCTATAGTAATAGTAGTTTGTATACCAACGCTCTGAAGTTTAACTTTGGCAAATAAGCCACATGAGGGATAAAAAGGAACTTCAGTGCCGAGGTGTACACTATGTTTTATTTGAAATCGAGAAATTGTGAAATTACAACATTTTAACCAATGCCGATTTCTCGTATTTTAATGACGAATTCGAGGTACTTTAATGCCGATTTCAAATAAAATAGGTTTTTTAAAACTTCCAAGGCATACTTGATTTTTCAAAACTGAAATGCTGTTAGAAATTCGCCTTTAACCAAGCAGGGTTGAACCCCAAAAAATGAAAATTTAAATCGAGAATTTTTTACCTTTTACAAGAGTCGTTTCATCTATCCGGGTACACACTGTATACAGGGTGTTCGGAAAATACGTGTACAACGAGAAACCACAAGTTCCTTGGCCCAAAATATGATGATTTAACTTACTTATATACAAAGTTGCTTAGTTTAGCCGCTAGAGGTCTTCAAAAATGATTAGTTTTTCAAGTAAGTCGAAAAATTCTTGATAGATTTTATTCATTTTTTGGCCATGCGTTTGTACCAGTAAACTATAGCCTTTTGTGGAATAAACCTTAATTTCGAAAATTACAGGGTGTTTAAAACATTGTTACAATAAATTATCTATCCATATTTTTTTAAACCCCTGTATAATCACTACCAATGTTTTTTGTGAATAGCTACTTTATTTTAGAAGCTATAACCTCTCTTACAAAATTTTAGTTGGGTAAACGGTTTAGCCACAAAAAAAAATTTCTGCAACCCTGAATCAGTAGGTAATTGTAACTCAACACCAGGCTTGTAGGGATTTAGAAAATATTTTTTGTGGCTAAACCGTTCACTCAACTAGAATATTGTAAGAGAGGAAATAGCTTATAAATTAAAGTAACTATTTAGAAAAAAAAATTGTAGTGATTATACAGGGGGTTGAAACATTTAAAAAAGTTAATCATTTTAAATCATCGTATTTTGAGCAAAGGAACTTGTGGTCTTCCGTTGTACAAGTATTTTCCGGACACCCTGTATACAAGGTGATGTTTAAGTTGATTCTTTCGTTTTACCAGGATATAAAGCTAAAAAAGTAAGCTTTTTTTTTCATTTACCACTTTTGTGAAATATCAAAACTAACGGAGGTACAGGGTGTTAAAGTTTCAAATTAAGAACTAAAATTACTTACCAAAAATTAAACTAAACTTAATCTAACTTAAATGATATGTCCAAAATTATCAGCATTCGCTTCTACACACGCGTATCAAAGCGATGCGGCAGCGGCATTTTGACGACACTCCCAGTAAATAATAAGCATATTCACTCCTTCATTATTTTCATAAACATAAGCCATTATTGTAGCAATAACATTAAGAAAATTACAATGGGAAACTAGTTGAGACGTCATTGCTTGACAACAGAGATAAACAAAAATAAAATTGTCTAGCCGCCTTTGCCCCAAAGTTTAGTTTTTAATTTGAAACTTTAACACCCTGTACCTCCTTTGGTTTTGATATTTCGGAAAAGTGGCAAATGAGAAAAAAACTTATTTTTTTAGCTTTATATCCTGGTAAAAAGAAAGAATCAACTTAAAAATCACCAAGTATATACAGTGAGTCCCCGGATAGGTGGAACGACCCTTTTAAAGGTAAAAAATTCTCGATTTAAATTTTTATTTTTTGGGGTTCAGCCCTGCTTGTTTAAAGGCGAATTTCTAACAGCATTTCAGTTTTGAAAAATCAAGTATGCCTTAGAAGTTTTCAAAAAACCTATTTTACTGTAGAGTAGCGTGCCTTTTATGTAGCAAATACGACAAAAAGTTATTAAGAAAAGTTGTTTAGAATCCACATTTAGGCTGCTATACCAAATTTCAAAATTCTCGGCCAACTTTGATCTCTTACATTTTCTTTTATGTTTAGGTCCCATATCAAAGAATTTTACTTTTAACAAAGACTGCTATGGAAAAACAAATATTTTTTACAAAGTTTTTTATTTCATAATAAAGAAACGTTAAAAATAAAATGCTTTGATTTGGGAAATAAACATTAAAGAAATATTTGTCACATAAAAGGCACCTTACTTAGTAAGAAAATGGCGTTTTTCGAAATTGTGTAAATGCAAAAAGTTATATTTTTCGGAAATTAAGCAAGATTTCAATGAGATTTTTTATTGTGAGTTTTAGCTGACTGAACAATCTCAAAGCAGAAAACTTTTTTTTCGTAAAATGTGTCTCTATCTTGACTAGTAAATGCATGTTTCGTAATTATTTAAAAAAAAATTAAAATTTTACTCATGACGGATTTTACTATGAAATGGCGGTTGGAGAGGTAGGAATGGAAAAGGAGATAATATTGGTGTGGGAGTAATGCTTTTATTTTAGCCAGTAGCCCTTTGTGCCACACCTTATCGAATGCTTGTCGGACGTCAAGGAATACTGCCGTGCAATACTTCTTACTTTCAAACGATTTCTGAATTACGTTAGACATACGGTGGCACTGTTGGATAGTAGAATGATCTCGTCTGAATCCAAATTGGTGCTTTGGGATCCAATCATCTAATGGTGTGTCTTTATTTATCCGACTTAGAATCAGCTTTTCTAGGAGTTTTGATACTATTGATAACAGGCTAATTGGGCGATAAGATTGCACTTCGTTTGGTGGCTTACCAGGTTTCAGTATTACTATAATTTGCGCCATCTTTAGTTGCGGCGGCCAGTAAGTTAAGCGCAGAATTGCGTTAAATAATGCTAGTAGTAGTCTTTCTCCTGTTTCTGGCAACTGTTTAAGGATAGGACCAGTTATAAGGTCGTAACCTGGTGCTTTCTTGTTGCTCAATAGTTTTATCTCCTGGCGTAATTCTCCGATTTTAAAATCGGGTATTGGGGGTGAAAGCTGCAATGGGGCGTCAAGAAAGCCGTCCACTTCTACGTCTGTTGCTTCTGAGTTGGGTCTAAATACTTCTGCCAGATATTCTGCGAGTAGGTCCGCTTTTTCTTGATCGGATCTGGCCCACGTGCCGTCTGTGTTGCGTAGTGGTGGTATATGTATCTGTGGCTTCTTGAATCCCTTTGTGGCTTTCCATATGCTGTAGTCGTCCTTGGAAAGAGATGTTACATATTGTTGAAATGTGTCATTTCTTGCTTCATTCAGTTTTCGTTTAAGTTTATTAGTAATTTGATTGTACCTTGTTTTGTCGTTTCTGTTATGTGTTCGTTGCCAGATTGCCCTAGCTTTCCTTTTTTCCTTAACCAGTTCCATCACTTCTCTAGGAAAGTTTTGCGAGTTAGGTTTTTGGCTTTCATTGCGCGGTGTAGCATACCATGCTGCCTCTTGTGTAGTAGTTATGAATTTATTAACTGCATTGTCTAGGTCTTCAGTTGTTTTAAGGCTTATATCAAGATCAAGGCGTTGATTCATAAACTCTTTGAAGGCATCCCAATCTGTTTGCCTGTTACATAACATTGGTTTGGCTTCTTTTTTAATTACTGTAGCACTAATAGTAAGTATGACAGGTGTGTGATCAGATGATAGATCATAGCTGGATGTTATGTCTACGTAATTAGATGAAATTCCTTTAGCAACAAAGAAATCTAACAAATCCGGAATTTTGTCAGGGTCCGTTGGCCAATACGTTGGGCTACCTGTTGAGAAACATGTGTAATTATTGTCAGTTATGAGTTTATTAAGTTCTCTGCCTTTTGTGGTTATCAATCTACTGCCCCATCTGGTATGTTTTGCGTTAAAGTCTCCGCCATTTATAAATACCGTCCCTAATGAGTCGAAGAATGGCTGTAGCATGAGTTTGGTTATTTTGTGTCGAGGCGGACAATAGGTTGCCGCTATTGTAATTGGGCTCGGTAGTTTGTTTACTTCAATCACTGTGGCTTGTAGGAAATCGTCTTCATTTTTTGGAAGTTCGTGGTGTGTTATTGATGCACGAATGATAATAGCGGTGCCTCCATGTGCCGTACCATCTGGATGTTCGGTGTGGTAAATGAGATAGTTTGGTATTTTTAAATGGGTTCTTACAGTAAAATGGGTTTCTGATATAAGGAGAATATCAATGTTGTTAAGACTGAGGAAGAGTTCGATTTCTTGTTTTTTTGATTGGAGGCCGTTGGCGTTCCAGAGTGCAATTCTAAGAAATTTGGCCATTATCGAATTAGTTTATTTATGACTGTCGTGAGCATGTTCAAAATCATACTATTTTGTTGTATTAATTGATTGAACATGCCTTTGAATTCTTCTAAGAACTGTGTGAGTGTTAGGTCTTGAGTTGACTGAGGTTTATTCGTGTTTGCTTGTTCATAGTTAGTATGCGGCATTTTCCAGTAGTTTTTCACTGGCAGAGGAGGAAAGTTTTGTGGTTTTGGCTTGTAAGAGGCATGGGTGTTTTGTGATTGTGTGTTCGGTTTTATTTTGTTTTGTAGGTCTTGGTAGATCGAGCAGCCCTTGTAGTTTGCGGGGTGAGCACCATTGCACAGCGCGCAAGTAGCAGGGGTATCTCTTGTTTTTTTGCATGTAATAGAATTGTGCGGTCCACCACATTTGACACAGACATCGACGCTACAGCCAATTACTGCAGGGGTTCCCCAAGGCAGCGTTTTAGGCCCAGTCCTATACTTACTCTTCACTGCTGATATACCAATTACACCGAACACAGAAATGGGAACATTCGCAGATGATACTGCCATTCTCGCGTGCGATGAAGACCCTCTAGCTGCTACAAGATTACTGCAAGAACACATACATTTATTAGAAGACTGGCTCGACAAATGGCGAATTAAGGTGAATGAAAATAAGTCAGTACATATAACATTTACAATGCGAAGGGGAATATGCCCTCCTGTTACTATAAATAATATTGCTATACCACAATCTGAAGAAGTGACGTATCTGGGTTTACACTGGGACAAAAGGCTAACTTGGAAAAAACACATAAAAAAGAAGCGCAAAGCCATGGATCTGAAAGTCAAAAAAATGTACTGGCTACTAGGTCGGAAATCACCCTTAGCAACTGAGAGTAAACTACTAATATATAAAACCATCTTACGACCTATTTGGACATATGGATGTGAGCTGTGGGGCTGCGCTAGCTATTCTAACATAGACATAATCCAAAGATTTCAATCCAAGACAATAAGAACCCTTATGGATGCTCCATGGTACGTGACGAACCTCACCCTACATACCGACTCCAACACCCCTTACGTACGTGACGTAATTACTGAACGGGCGACCAGACATCATGATAGGCTTACATACCATCCAAACGACATCGTCCAACCACTTACGCTACAACCGAACTTTCGACGATTAAAGCGGAAATGGCCTTGGGACTTACAAACTAACGTGAATCCTCCAGTGTGAAATCATCATCCTCAATCAATAGGTTGAGGAAACGGCGAGGAAGCACCAGTGGGTGCCAACCTCATCAAGCCAATTAACATTATCAACAGATTAGCTCATAGAATCATGTATAGTTCTGATTGCTGATGTACTATGTTTTCAATAAAAAAAAAAAAAAAAAAACTCATGACGGAAGTCACGTGACAACTTTGTGTTTGATTTTCCAAGAAATTCTAAAAATTTTTTGTTCATTTGATGCCAGCTTGTTGGCGATCACTTTATTGATTATTTGTTTATAATAATTTTCTTACGTAGTGCACACTCTAGTTTGCGAATTTGAATTCGGCGCCGAGATGGCCTAGCGCCGAGTTGGCTGGCGCCGAGATGGCTCCGCGAAGAGTTGTCCCGGCGCCGAGCTGGCCCCGCGCCGAGATGGCGGCGCCGAAGTGGCGGCGCCGAGATGGCGGCACCGAGTTGTCCGGCTTCGGGCCCACATACCTGCAGGTGTCATTGCCTAGAGCAGAGCTAAGTATCTCATGATTAAGGCCATTCAAGTACGAGTCTTTCATTATTAAGGCCGCTGTGCTACTCTTCTAATTTTTGGCTAGGTATGTTGAACGTTTGAGACTGCCAGCTGATTCCCGCCAGCGCCTCCCGGTTTTTATTTGCTTAAATGATATACACCATCAGGAACCCTACACCATCATGCAACGTTCAGTTGTTCAATAGTTCGTCAAATTAATGTTAGTTTATAGCCCAGTCAAATGTTACATCGGAACTTACATTAAATGGGGTATTAATAATTTTTGGAGGGGTGTTTTGGACCATTACTGGGACTACAAATCCAGATTTGCAACCCTTAGAAACCTGTGCTCGCTGAATGGCGGTCGAAAAACATCGACTTTTTCGGACTTTTCTCGGTTTTTTGACAAGATCTCCTAAACTATGCGTTTGTTGGAAAAAATCTTTCACAGATTTTTTAAATTAAATTAAATTTTCTACAAAATAAGATCAAAACCGTTTTTGTAAGTTGTATAGTTAACGAGATACGGCTTTTCAAAGATTGATTTTTTTTCAAAAAGTGAAAATTTTAAGTTTTCTTCATGTTTCGAGTTGGGATACCGGCAAAATGACACATCCTACAGAAAAGTGAAGAGCATAAAAGTTGTAGGGAATTTAATAAGCTTTAGTTTGAGCTAAGACTGGTCTTTGTATCCCAGATAGTCTCGCCAGAAATGACAAAAAACGGCAAAATGAAAAAAAGCTTTTTTAGTTGAAAGTTGAGTATATATATATATATATATATATATATATAATCCAAACCTTTCTACCCGGAGGTGTAAGGTAAGTTTACAATATTAGTATAAGGATTATTAATTATTACATTATTATTACACTGCACTTTTAGTTATTTCACTGAATATACAAGTTTAGTCCATTCTTTTTTGTTTAGAGTTAGTTTTTTGGCTTCGTCCCATTTTTTATCTTTCTTCTTCAATATTGCTGCTATTTCTTCATTCCAGGTTTTCTTGGGTCTTCCGCGCCGTTTCTCTTTTTGCACTCTTGCTTCCCATATTTGTTTTACCTGTCTGTGCTCTCCCAATCTACATAAATGCCCAAACCATTTTAGTTGTTGTTTTTCAATTGTTTCTAGTATTGATTCTACTCCTAATTCTTCTCTTACTGTGTCGTTTCTTATTCTGTCTTTTCTCGTTATTCCTTTAACTCGTCTTAGGTATTTCATGTCCATTGCCTGAATTCTACTTTTCGATCCTTGTGAAAGTATCCAGCTCTCGCTTCCATAAGTTAGAATTGGTCGAAAGACTGTTTTATATATGGTTATTTTTGTTTTCTTACTTATTTCTTTCTTTCCAATAAATGCTTTGTTTAGGCTATGGTACACTTTTGCGGCATTGCTTATTCTCTCATTGATTTCAACTTCTATGTTTCCTGTTCTTTCTATCGTTGTTCCTAAGTACTTGAATGTGTCTATTTGCTCTATCTTTTCGTGGTTTATTTCTATGTTGATTTTTTTGTTATTCTCTTCTACTACCATTACTTTTGTTTTACTAGTGTAGATTTTCAAGTCTCTCTTCTTCAGTTCTTCTTCCCATATTTTTGTTTTCTTGTAAATCGCTTTCTTTCGATGCACATATCATTTTTTAAATTAAATTAAATTTTCTACAAAATAAGATCAAAATCGTTTTTGTAAGTTGTATAGTTAACGAGATACGGCTTTTCAAAGATTGATTTTTTTTCAAAAAGTGAAAATTTTAAGTTTTCTTCATGTTTCGAGTTGGGATACCGGCAAAATGACACATCCTACAGAAAAGTGAAGAGCATAAAAGTTGTAGGGAATTTAATAAGCTTTAGTTTGAGCTAAGGCTGGTCTTTGTATCCCAGATAGTCTCGCCAGAAATGACAAAAAACGGCAAAATGAAAAAAAGCTTTTTTTAGTTGAAAGTTGAGTATTATAACCAAAATTACAGTCTGTGAGTGATGGGATTTTGCCAGAAAAAATATTTAAGCAGAATATTTCATAAAAATGTATTTACATTTAACTAACCGGTACATTTAAATCAACATTTGTGAGGTTCCGGGTATGGGATGGTATGGCATCTGGGAGACCTGGGACAGTGAAGCCGAGGGCGGGGAGATGTCTTCATCCTCACTTGAAGAACTGTCATCCTGGCGTGTGGGCACATTGCGGCAGGATTTCCCCCGGCAGAAAGTACACAAAACTGAGCATTTTAGCCCAGCTTTGCGGCAGCTGCATCCCCCAGCGCAGCTCATCTTGCACTTGCACGAGATCAGTTGCAGAAGGGTTTGGGGTGCTGGTTCAACTTCCATTGTGATTGGAGTAAGCCCCAACTCGTCCAACTTCCACCCCCAATCCGTGGGGTTTTTCTCCACATCCAACCACTTTTGTACCTGCGAAAGAATAGAATGAAAATTCGTTATGTATCATATTTCAAACCACACACATGGTGTACAATGAGAGTGTGTAAGTGAACAACGAAATTTAAGAAAATAATGATAGTAAATGTACATAGTCCTACCTGGTGATACACACGATAAGCATGATGTTTTGCAGCATCTGTGGTTGGTGACAAACGGGCGAGGTTGACTTTGGCTGTAGCTGCTGACCTGATTAACTGGAGGTATCTCAGGTCATTGAGGGTGGTGTCCGTCTCTTCTCCATATACTGCGACGAGGCACTTCTCCCCAGCTGCAGCTATTTCATCGTGACTCACTTCTGGGCGGAGGAAGACTTCTGCTTGCCTAAATAGTGCTGGGTTCTTGGGGAAGGTGTTGACAAATTTGGTTTTCCCCTGCCAGAAAGGGACAGAGGTCGTGTCGCACCCGCTAAATGCGTGACGAAACATAATTACCCCAGGAGAGTAATTAGAGGTCTCGGTGGTGAACGATGTAGATGAATATTGGACCTGTGGCTCCCCTCTTCTGCCTTTCTGGAGGTAGATGTCTGAGCTGAGCTGGCCCTTTTAAAAAGTTCTTCAATGACTATAAAAACCACTGTAAATTTTCTCAACTTAGTTATACGACATTTTCCGCCAACATGTGATGAAATAGTAATTTACGTTACAAGTATAGAAAGTGGAGCTTTTCAGTACGAGTGAGATGTTTCCGGAAGAGGCCGTTAGGCCGAGTCCGGAATTTCGAGACGAGTATGGAAAAGCCACTTTCATACGAGTTTCGTACAATATTTTTTCGTACACTAGCATACAAAACGGAATACTAAATTTATCCTCGTATATAGCAAATAAGTAGAGTAATGTTATTATGTACGTAACGTTTTATATGTGTTGTAACTAAGGAAACGTACGGCAAAGTGCTACTTTGCCGTACGAATACCGCAAAATACTACTTTGCCGTACGAATACCGCAAAGTGCAACTTTCTGATTAATAAATTGTACGGCAAAGTAGCTCTTTCAATGCTAGTGTACGAAAAAAAATACTAATTAAGGTGTTGGTGAAGGAAACGATGTTACTTAACTTTCAACCAAAAAAGCATTTTTTTTCTTTTTGTTTTTTGTAATTTCTGACGAAACTATCTGAGCTACAAGAGCCTTAGCTCAAATTAAAGCTAATTAAATTCCCTACAACTTTTATGCTTTTGACTTTTCTGTAGGACTTGTCATTTTGCCGGTATCCCAACTCGAAACATGAAGAAAATTTAAAATGTTCACTATTTGAAAAAAACGTCAATCTTTGAAAAGCCGTACCTCGGTAACTATATAACTTACAAAAACGGTTTTAATCTTATTTTGTAGAAAATTTGATTTACTTTAAGAAAACTATAGAATATTGTTTCCAACAAACGCATAGTTTAGGAGATCTTGCCAAAAAATCGAAAAAAGTCCGAAAAAATCACTTTTTTTCGACCGCCATTCAGTGAGCACAAATATCTGAGGGTTGCAAATCTGGATTTGTAGTCCCAGTAATGGTCCGAAACACCTCTCCAAAAATTATTAATACCCCATTTAATGTTAGTTCATGCATTTTTTGTGTAACATTTTACTGGGCTATTAATTGTACTGCATGAACCTAATTGTTCTTTGTATAAATTAAGTCTGTGATAATGTATGCGGGTAGAACCTTATCGTATACCTAAATGATATTTGAGGTGCACCCTAAGTAACATTATTTGTAGGTACCACTGTACTGGATATTGTGTGTGTTACTTAACACAAATTAAATGTTTTATATTGTTACTGTTTTCGTAGATACATCGTTGCTGCAATCTGGCCGTATGTGCTTCTTCTTGCAGGATTATTTGGCATCTGACTACGCTATTTGAGTTTATAAGATTTTTCGATGCTATCGGGGCACAATAGTCGTGAGTTAAAACTTGTATTTCTTTCTATTTTCGCTTTTAATTCTGCTTTTAATCCTGCCACCTCTGTTATACAATGTTCTAGGGTGTGCCTTTTCGAGATGTGTCGTTCTTGAGTGAGTCGTTCACAACGAATGACTTGATTCGGTGAACAATTTAAGCCAAGTGCTCACTTCGGATAGATTCACTTTAGGTTCATAGGTTGTGTCGGGTTTTTGAATTGAATTAAACTTACAACTTTTTGAACGATCATATTTAATTTTTTGAAAATTTATTTAAAGATAATTTTATTTAGGTATTTGATGGTTTAAGAATTATAAATAATAAAACGACTATGTCAACTAATTAAACGTTTACTGGTACTAGCAACACCATATTGTTCATTTTCGTCAGAGATACAAAATATGAAAAGCTATAACGGTTCAATAGTTATTTTCTCAATAGGAGGCCCTGTTAAGGAGATGAATTTAGTCCTGTAAATATGCTGTCAGTCATTAACAAAAGTTAGGTTATGCCCATTTTATACAAAATGATAATTTTATGTTAATGTACAAAACGTGGTTGTCAGATTTGGTTTTGGATTTTGTGCCACTTTTCTTCTTGGTTAAGATAATTTTCATGAAAGGCAACTTGCTGATGCTGAGTGATGCTGAATACGTTTCATACTTTATTGAGTAGGCATAATGGTATAATGAAAGTCGTTTTTTAATGTAATTATAAATTGTACCCACACAGCTTCCCTTTACAGTGATCTTATAGTTAGCCAAAAATTTTATTTTTAATTTAGTTTTTATATTCCTGTTACGATCGTAGTAAAAATAGTGTATGATACACGTGTGTAAGAGCCATTAAAGCACTAACGACGTTAAAAGCACTCCGCTAGGTCGTGCTTTAAAGGCGTACTTATACACTAGTATCTTAATATAGGTACTATTTTTAAGCATTTGTCAAACATTTTTAAAAATTACAAATTCCACAGAATCCGTACAAAATAGAGAGTTAGTTGAAGAGACAAATTTTCTCTAAAATTTTAAGCTAAATTCAAAAATGTAATAATATACCGGGTGTCCTATTTAAAATAGGAGTTAATAAAAAAACACAAGAAACTCATTTTAGAGGTATTCAAATGGAATACACATTAAAAATGTAATAAAAATTTCAAGTTTGACAAAATCGTTAGAGCCGTTTTTGAAAAAATCGAAAAAACTGAAAAATTACAAGAGTAAACACCATCCTTCAGGTTGTGCGATTTTCTTAAAAAGCTTGCAGTCACATCTAGATAGTACTCAAAACTTATAGTACAGTGAAAATTCATGAACTGCGAACACGAGTAAATCAAGGCGAATTTACGATTGCCTAAAAATACGCCAAGACCGATGGACAGTAGGTCTAAGGTATTCTGATATTAATCCCCGGTCGTCTGCGTTGATTGTTTAAGTAATTGTTCAACGCAGACGCCTAGTGTAATTTTTTTAAATTAATTATTATATCGCAGATAAAGAATGTATGAGGTACTGTTATTCTGTGATTAATTCAGGTGATAAATTCAGAGTTGAAAAACAGGATTTTTAGAGATTAACAGTACAGTAAAAGAAGGTAGTTCTTAAAGTAAAACGCATTCTGAAGAAAGAAATCATTTCTTCCGAACAAACTAACTCAGTAAAAAAAAGATGCAAACAAAAATAAAACTATTTTTATTTCAAACAACAAAATTCAAGAAGTTTAAATTAGCTCTTGTTCAAAGAGCCTGCCTTCTTGCGCTAAACAATATCCTAAGCGATCATAGAAACGTATTAGTGCTAGTACTCTGAACAACCCTTTTAATTTTTAAACGCAGTTCTTCAAATCGTTAGTTGTAGTGAAAACGAATTTTCAGAGGAAGTTTTAGGCATATCTGTCACAGTTTCACGAAATTCCATACTTCTGGAATGGCCAACAGGAAAAATATCGCAGCTAAATCTACTAGTTCTGCAATTTATTTAAATAAATAGTCTGGATAGTCATTAGCGGTAATACAAACCTCTTTTAAATACCTGTCTTCATTGGGAACATTAGGGCTTTTGTGCTTTTGGGGAGAAACACATCCAAAGTTTCCAAAATTTGAAATAACTCCATGTAACGTTGTAACGATAAAGAACGCCTATTTTCAAATGTTGTGAAATAATTTTGAATTTCCCTGACCGTTGGACCCTGATAATACCATTTTACAATTTGCACTGATCCGTTGCTTCATAGTTATCGATTTTAAGATAGAAATGACAGCAGATATTATCTACTGACAAATACTCGAACTGTCAAAGTTAAATTCTCGGCATTTGTAAATTCGACATATCGTCTGCCGTGTTCGTAGTAAGAAAAATCTCTCTGTATATGAAATTTCAACGCCATACATCTTTTTGTTTTTGAGATATTCTGTTCACACACAGACAAACACACATACTGACAGACAGATCAATGAAGAAAAACATGTTTTTGGGTTCAGGGAACTCTAAAACGTGAAGATCTGTTGAAAACTCAATTTAGAATTTTGGGTTGAATCCAATATTTCCTTTATTGTAAAAGGAAGTATGTATCAAATATTTAAATATTACAATTTATATAGTTTTTACTTCCTTTTCTGTGTCAAAACTGACGCAAAACATAACCTGCTAACCTCGAATTTGACATAGACTTACAGTGCCACCAACAGTGTCAACCTAAGAAAAAACATCACAACAATTTATGGTCATCCGGTATAAAGGACGTACTGAATTCACCCTAAAAATTCTAAACTGAGTTTTCAACAGATCTTCACGTTTTAGAGTCCCCTGAACCCAAAAAACATATTTTTGTTCATTGGTCTGTCTGTCTGTGTGTCTGTCTGTGTGTGTGTCTGTCTGTGAACAGAATATCCCAAAAATGAAAAGAGGTATGACGTTGAAACTTCATATATAAGTTTTGTGTAACTACTATCTAGATGCGATAGCAAGCTTTTGAAGAAAATTGCATAACCGAAAGTATGGTGTTTACTCTAGTGATTTTTCAGTATTTTTCGATTTCTTCAAAAACGGCTCTAACAATTTTTTTCAAACGTTACATTTTTATTAAATTTAATGCGTATTGATGTGAAATAGGTGATTTTCCAGTTGAATACCTCTAAATTGTTTTTTTTTGTTAACTTTAACTAACTCTCTGATTTGTACGGTTTCCTTAAAATTTGTAATTTTTGAAAAATTTCGGTAAATGCTAAACAAATTTTTGACTAATTATAAGATCATTGTAAAAAGAAGTTGTGTGCGAGTATCACACCAGATACAAAATAATTAGTCAATTTTTTAGCTTCTTTACTACATTATATAAAAAACCCACATAATACAGGAAATTATATACCATATATAGCGGTTTGGTTACAACTTTTAAGTCATCTACCGCATCTCAGTTTCCACATTTTTCTATCAGCATAATCGCCTTCTTCCAAATTTCTTTTTTGCATAGCTTCCCTTATACCATCATTGCATGATTTTTGTGGCCTTCCTCTTTTTCTCCTGTAACGTGACTTCCATTCCCATACTTTTTTTGGTAGTCTATCGGTGTTCCTTCTTCTCATGTGCTAATACCAAAGCAGTTGTTTCTGTTCAATTGTATCCGTAATTGATTTATTTATTTTCATTAGTTCTTGTGGAATGACAAAATATCGAATAAAACTAAAAAAAGGCTATTTAGTACGTTTATCGAAAGTAGCATTACATACGGAGCCGAAGGATGGACTGTAAATTAAAAAATGAAAGACAAAATTAATTCCACAGAAACGATGTTCTGCAGGCGACGCTGCAAGTTAACAATAATGGACCGCGTGAAGAACGAAAGAAATAATACAGGAAAATTCAACAAAAAAAGAAGTGATTTCGTATGGGTTTGACCTGGATGCAAGAATTTTCAAAAACTAAAAATTTTGCAGAAACTGCTCAAAATAAAGAGTTAGTTAAACAGATGAATTCTCTCTGAAATTTTAAGCCGAATTCAAAAACATTATAATTTAACGGGTGTTCTATTTAAAATCACAAAGTTGATAGCGACTTCCGGTATAACCGGAAATAGGGTAGTTCATTTTCATGCTTTAGGCCCTAGAACAGTAGTGACCAGGGTAGTTTTTTCCATGCTTTCCACAGTAAAGAATTGTATAAAAATTGTGACAGCTACTTGACACACAACCACAGTCTATTTTGGCCCCATAATACTGACACAATTTTGGTTAGTACCTACAGCGGTAATCACACTATTCTACAAGATGGTAAAATAAAAGCGGTAAGTTTGTTTGTTTGTTTGTTTGTTAATGGTCAAGGTCTAGGCATGCAGAGTACCAGGTACCTTAGACACCGACAGCTGTGGTCATTTGGTCAAAGTCCTACTTAGAATTTTGCCGAGACTAAGGAGTTCCAACCCTAGCAAGGGATCTTTTACATGCTACACATCGTAGTAACATGGAACCCACGGCTTTACATCACTTCCGAATGATGGCTAAAAACGGTAAGTTTTAACATATTAAAACTGACTTCAACTTACTGGATTATTATTTATGAATTCAGTAAAAGTTTCAGCTGGTAAGTTAATATACAGAGCATTTTTTCAGTACCTATGAAGTTATATAATAACTTATTTATAATTATATAATAAATGCATAATTACTAGGTTGCTGACAGTGGTGTAAATCTTTATAAACCAACTCTTCCACATTTAAATAAATGAAAATGTAAGAAATACGAGACTGCGAATGAGATTCCTTGTTGGGATAGATGCCGGTCTAAACTTCGAGCGGCTTTAGATTTTCTACGAGAAACGTCTTGAGCTTGGTTTACCCTGGGGCCAGATCAGCTTTAGGAGTTGGGTGGTGTGGATTATAAGAAGAGAGCCACTCATTTTCCATGTCATAAACAGGAATTTTGATGCCAAAAACCCTCTATTCCACTTCCATTGTTTAATTGCTAGTATCTGAATCACTATCAATACCTAATTCTGACTCAGATTCCTCCAATGAAATAATCAAAGGTCGAATGTTGTCAAACGAAATAGTTCCCATATGTTTCACCCAGCCTTACAAAATAATTTTTTCACGATGATCACAATAATTTTGTCACATGTTGGAGGTACACTTTGAAAGAGCTTCAAGCCATAAATGCTTAACCTTATCCTTAGATTAAAGCTGAGAATTTATATGCTTGTTGTAGTAAGTTTTACAGATCCCACATGCCATTTCAATAGGATTGTATTGGCAATGGTATAGAGGTAATCTAAGAACCTCATAACCATTCTCTTACAAAAATTTGTCAGTCACGTAATGTTTGTTATTGACTCTCCCAAAAGGTTGAATTAAACTGACATTTTCTTGTAATTTTGACATTGTGTTTAAACAACCAATCCTGCATCTGATTCTTCTTCCAATTAAGTGAGGGTAACTTTTCCAACTGGACCGAATGATACAGTGCATTGTCCAATATTACCACACATTTACCGGGAATTTTATTCAGAGCAAGAAGTAATTGATTAACCACCCAATTCTGAAAAATCTCCCCGTTCATGGTTTTGTGATGATCCCTATTGTCATTAGTTGAAGTTAATAATAGATCACACCCTTTCACAAACCCGAAATGTACAATATTTATAGCATGTATCATTTTTAGATAGTGGGCAAAAGATTTAATTTCAAAATTGTCTCGCTCAATAATACTTCTAATCGTTTTTTCAGATACCTAAAACAGTACAAAGCCCAAAATTTAACCAACAGTTAGGTTTTATGAAAAATACTTACAACTTACATCCCAAATGTCACTAAGACGGGCAAAGGTTTCCGTTTCGATGAGGTCTGTTGACAGATAGGTATCCATGACGTTGATGTCCATAAATATTATGCCTAGTAAGGTCTACACTAAGGTACTATATTTATACGAGCAAGCTTATCCGCCATTTTGAGTTACTGAAAGTGGCGGCAAATTCAAATTCTAGTTATTTTCCAAATAGCATCCGGTAAGTCGGAAAAACAACGATCATGCCATTTAACTGAATCCGTCTCGAAAAATATAGGTTTTTAAACAAATAAAAAGAAAGCAGAAAAAATCTAAACGAAAACACTGTTAACTAAGACGCACGTGGTTCAAATTAAAGAACTTTAATAGCACCTTAGTTCAAACAACAGTGACGAGTGACAGAACTCAATAGAACTGACAGATACAGTTGGCAGCACAGAACAACACCTACACACTGTATAGATTTAAATAACCACACTTGGATGAAAACTGTAATTATAATTAGCATCGTAATGGAATGCACCAAGATTTAAATCAGCATGCATTGTTCGTCTGGATCGAGCAGTACGTACTCCAACGGTTTCTAGTCTTGCTTGGTTGACAGACGACAGAACGCACGGTTACCGGTCAGCGCAGCCAACGGCTTGGCGCTAAAATCCCTGTGACACAAAATCTAGTGGGATAAGCTTGCCTGGTTAATACAGCACTCTAGTCTACACGTTACCCTATTGCTGTGACGTAACAATTTTCTCTCTTTATTTAACAATTAGAAACTAGACGACACAAAAAATCTGCAGTTTTTGGTCAGGTCCGCTTTAAGTATGGCTTGTTTTATAATACTGTCAACGTGACATTGACATTTGTCGAAAACGACAGTAAAATAACACGCAATAACAAGCATGCGAGCAAGTCTGACATTTTATTTTAAGCGTCAGGGACTTCTTCGAAGAGAAGAAAAGTCAGATTACATAGGTCAAGAATGTCTTGGTTTGAATAATCTGCTATTTAGAGGATCCCATACATTAAAAGTTGGTATGTGTCAATTTTTTTCTGAAGTGTACAAAAAGGTCTTGCCATATCTCAGCGACCACAAATGCGCAGTGGAGCAAGGGAGAAAACTGTAGAGCGAGACACCCAAATGGTGTTTTCAGTACAACCTAAAAACGTCAGGCTAGGTTGCAGGCGCGAAATTTAAAATAGGTTGTGTCAATATTTCGTGTTTATTTGATAAAAACTGTTTTTTATCTCTTCTTCTTCTTATTCATAACATCTTGACAGATGTGTTGTGACCCATTATTAATTTTGAATATTACTGATGGCTCTTTTAACTGTGTTTCGCCATCTTTGTCTACTGGACGCCATATGGGCGGCTTCACTCAAACTAGTGTGGAGAAGATCTCTTGTTAAGTTTATCCAACGTTTTGGTGATCGTCCACGTCTTCTTTTCCCATCTGGTTTACCTAGAACTCCCAGCCTTTCGATATTGTGGTCACTGCGTTGGATATGTCCAAAGAAGGACAGAATGCGACTGTAAACAGTACACGACAGTCTTTGTCGTGGTCGAATTTCTTCTAGAACGGAGACGTTTGTACGGTGAGCTGTCCATGAAATTCTCAACATACATCTCCAGATCCACATCTCAAACGCGTCAATTCGACGGCGGTCTGCTTCTTTGACAACCCATGTCTCGGCGGCATAAAGAAATATGGAAAATACCAGCGAGTTAACGAGTCGGATTTTCGTGTGTTTTGTGATATTTGTATCTTTCCATATTTTGTTACGTTGATTCATCGCCGTCCTACCCAACTGTATCCTGCGTCGAATTTCGTATTTACAGTTGCCGCTGTTGTCTATTAAAGCTCCCAGGTATGTCAGACTATTTACAACCTGACATTGGCCAATGCTTTGAGTGTGAGGCCAATTGTTGTTTTCGCGGTCAATTATCATAATTTTCGTTTTGTCATAATTAATCTTGAGACCGTAAAGAACACTAATCTCTTCAAGTTTGTTTAAGAGTGTGGAGATTTCATTTTCATTTGCAGCAATCAGCGTGGTATCGTCTGCAAACCTAAGGTTTGATATTTTTGTACCGGCAATAGTTATACCACTATTCCACTCATCTAACACTTGCCTGATTATTATTTCGCTATAGATATTGAAGAGCAATGGTAAAAGAACGCAACCCTATCTGACACTTTTGCCTATAATGCATTCTCCAGATAGATATTGATCGACGCTCACACGAGCAGAATTATTATTATACAATTCTTTTATAAGATACACTAGATGTTTAGGCACTCCCATAGTAAGTAATAGATTCCAGAGTTTTTCCCATTTGAGATTATCGAACGCCTTGCTGTAATCGACGAAACATATGTATGCTGGAATGTAGTATTCTCTAACCTTCTCAATAACCTGCCTAAGATTTAAGATGTGCTCTCGTGTACCGCGTCCCTTAACGAATCCAGCCTGTTCTAGAGATATCTGCCAGGCGAGGTAGTGTTCCAGCCGTGCCTGAATAATATATAATAAAACCTTACTCGCTTGAGAAATCAATGCAAGAAGACGATAATTGTCGCAGTTGTTTGTAGGACCTTTTTTATGAAGAGGTACAAAAGTCGAAGTTTTCCACTCATCTGGCCATATACTGGTTTCCCAGATTCTCTGACAGAGGTTATGTAGCAGTTGCAAACCACCGAATCCCATTTCTTTAAAAGCTTCGACAGGAACTGAGTCTATACCGGTAGATTTATTACGTTTCAGCTTTCGTACAGCTGCCTCCACTTCACCATAAGAATATCGGGTTCACGTTAATAGTCATGGCAAGAAACATCTTGTTCTTGATTTTGATTGTGTGCATATATATGTTCACAGTATTTTTGCCACACTTTCATGACTTCATCTAAATCGGTAAGCATCCTCATTTCGGCATTTTTCATTGACCACGTTTTTGGTTTGAATTTACGAGTTATCAGTTTGATTTTTTTAAACAAATCTCTGGTAGTGTTGTTGTTTGCATGGGATTCTAGCTCTTTACATATGGCTTGAATATAGGCATTTTTGTCTCTCCGGAAAAGTTTTTGTATATGTCTGGTTATTTCATTGTATTCTGTCGCTTTATGTTCATTATGTTGACTAGACCTTTTAAGAGACTTTCTCTTTTGTATTAGACGGAATGTATCAATTGTCATCCATGGTTGCTTTTGATTGGTGTTGTAACGTGCTGCTACCCTTCTGTTAGGGGCTGCAACTCTGTCAGTGGTCTTAGGTCTTAGTTTTCCCTCTTAGACCACTAATTTGCACCTAAGGAGCTGAACTCGTCAGTTAATCACTGTAACTTAATTTAGGGGTTGTAAGGCCTAGTTTCGGTTAAATAAAACACAGACAAAAGATAAATAAACTTATATTCTAAGAAACTGAATTTTGGATACTTTGTAATTAAGTTCGTTCAAACTGCTATGTGTAGGGTTAGCAGTAGCTTCGTTAAAGCTTGGTACTTTATGCTAAAATTTAATGACATGAAATTCTTTGAAAGGGAAGAATAAATCTAGCTGCCCTGCCCTTTGAGTTGGTTAATAAATTACAATATTTAGTTCTGACCTTTTCTCCTGCGATGGCGACCACCCTTCAGTTGTTTATTATTTAGTTTAAGCGGATCGACCGTATTTCGTTATGAAAATTAAAGTGAGTTCCTAGAATGTCTGGATTTTCGTATGGTTGGGCACTACACAAGCACGTAAGATTTAGATCAAGATGTTGCATTTAGGATTTAGTTAATTTAGCACCGGAAAACCGTTAGCGATGGATTAATTACTTTCTCGAGACCGGGACACGAACTGCCCTCGCGGTGCCCCGCGGGCTTCCCAAGAAAACTCTTTTCGGCCCCCTTCGTTTCGAAAAGTTTCCCGAGCGGACCTTTCGTTTCGCTCAATTTAAATTTTTTAATTCCCTCTCGAGAAACACTTGAATTCGCGTTTCTCACGGCTTGTTCTTTATAGTGCAACTCTGCTGTTCCCAGCTTTTCTTCCTGGAAGCAATATGCTAGCCTGCAAAGATATAATTTCTTTGGTTTCCTTACGCGCTGATTTCAGCCTTTCGACCGGATGCAATTAAATACTTTGTGATTATTATATTTTAACCTCTTACTAACCGAACTTTTGCATTTGCCTTAAATGTACTTGATGCAGGGAAGTACTTTGACTTATTCTTGCGTTTCATTACAATTTCGGTAATATAAAATCTACAGGATTTATTATAAACGCAGTTGTTTCTGGTTGTTACAGTGTTTTGATTTTGAGTTTCTGAGATAACTTGGACGATGTGTTGTTTCAAAGACTTCCATAATTCATTTGGATTTTCATAAGTGAGGAGTTTTATGTCATTTATAACAGTTTTATTGACATGATTTTGAGAAGATATTGTATCAGTAATCTTTGGCAGATTATTTTGTTTGGACCTGTGACACGTTTTGAATTTTTGTTGGAAAGTGCACATAAGAAACTGATGGTCGGAACCACAATCTTAGCCAGGTAGTGCGTTACACTGTTTTATTGATGATCTCCATCGAGTTTTGATTAGGATATAATCTATCTGGTTCCGATATTTTCCATCTGGTGATGTCCATGCGTACAGACGACGAAAATGGTGTGAAAATACTGTGTTTGTAATTGTAAACCCACTGTTTTTTTATAATAAATGGAAAATAAGTAGATAAAGAACGCAAAAACTAACTTACAAGCAGGAAAATAGCAAACGATATCAAACGCAGCAAAATCGCAATTATATTTTCAGGTTGGTCTGTAGCCTTGCTTATGACGTACTTACAGAATTTCGATCACTGCGTAGGGTCGCTGAGATATGGCAAGCACTCTACCTATGATCTAAATGATCTTTTTGAATTTCACTGTAATATAAGACATACGTTTTAAACTTTTAAACCCTACGTTTTGTTATTTCTGACGTCACAGAAAAAGGGTAATGTGTAGACTTTAGCAAACAAAGTATGAAAGGACTGGCAACATTGCACGTTTAACCTCAAAATGTGAAATTAGAGACTTCTGTGAGCCTCCTGTACTTAACAGTTGATTCTGAGTGTCAGAAAAGGATTTTAGAGAGTTTTCATTTTATTAAACATAAAAACAAAATTCCATGTCTACATACCTGGAAAATAACTGCTGAACGGTGTATACTCATAACTCCCATGGAATTTTTCAAATTATTTCTTCCTCAATCTCATGGCAACCATGCAACTACAAACGTCTTGGCAACCATACAATATTCATGCAATCTTTGATGTTACTTAGGTAAATATTCTTATTTTAAATGTACGGCCGTACTTAATAAAATTTTGAAATATGCTAGTAAATAAAATATTGTATGCACCACGGGAGATATTCATGTTTTTACCTTTGGTTGAGTTACAGACCTTGGGCCAGAGGCTATCGGTCTGTAACCATGTCAACCTCACGGGAAAAAAACATATTCATATCTCCCTTAATGCATAAATGTCTATTTCAACTTAAATTAGTAAATTTGTAGAAAAATCTATTTAAACAAGTAACGCCAAATTTATACATTTCTATTGAAAAACAAAACCTGTAGTCCAAAGCATAATCCAAATAAAGGTCAAATCCGTGCTTCTGTGAATGTAAATATTGTACTAAATGATCCAAATGAATGAAGTGCGGTTGAATCTGTAGTCGCCACGCAACCAACAACTCATCTATTCAAGTTGTTCATATGAACGACTCTGAACGGATCATTTTGGTCAGTCAATTCAAGTGTCTTTCCATTTGTGTTGTTTATCACGGTTTTATCATCTTCGGTAGGTAGGCTTTTTGATATGCTAGTAAGGTCTACACGTTACCCTTTTGCTGTGACATAACAATTTTCTCTCTTTATTTAACTATAAGGAAGTGGACGAAACAAAAAATATGCAGTTTTTGGTCAGGTCCGCTTTAAGTATGGCTTGTTTTATAATACTATCAATGTGACATTTGTCCAAAATGTCAGTAAAATAACGCGCAATAACAAGCAAACGAGGAAGCCTAAAATCTAAAAGCGTTAGGAACTTCTTCGAAAAGGAGAAACGTCGGATTACATATAGGTCGTTTATTTTGTAAAGATCCACCACCTGTTGCTTAATGTTGGCCAACGGAAAAATCACTAGTTATAGCTACTTTTGTGAGTTACAAATGGCAATTCTGCAAGTGAGCTGTCACCTTAATTTCATTCGTCAAACCGTCAAACAACGCAAGCGCAACTCAGATAAAGTTGAATTTTCGAATAATGCCTGGGAAATTAAGGAATTTACTGGACAAGAAATTGAAAACCGCCCTATTCCAATGTTCCCTCGAACTGAAAAACCTAGTCCCTTCTTTAAGTAGCCGACAGCTAGAAGAGAAACTTTCAAATTAACTTCAAAATTTTAAACACTAATTATTGCAGGTGTCTAGATGTACTGTCCGCCGTATATTACACTCTTTTAATGCCGGCCAGGAACTACAAACTTCCAAAATTTACGGTGGCCCTAAAAAATCTCCATTTCGGGAAGAATTAGGTCGCAAAATTTATGATTATAAACGAAGTGGGGAATATTTCACTCTAACAAAATTGTTAACATTTGCACGGGACACTTTGGAGTATAAAGGGTCCCGATCATTGTTATATAAAATTTTGAAAGCCATGGGCTATAAATATAAAACGGAAAATAATAGAAAAATTCTTGTTGAAAGGCCATACATAGCGGCGAAACGAATTGAATTCTTAAAAATGTATTTAAGATACAAAGATTTCCCAAACATAAAATTTGTATACTTGGACGAGACGTCACCTCTTCTGCCAAATGTGCAAAATGCAAAATGTGTTGAACCTGAATTTGGTTATAAATCCATTATTTGGCCACACTCCACTTTAAACAAAGCACCTTATTTTCTTCCAATTGTGGGAATTGGTGGAAAGATTATTATACATTTGTACATCAATCGTGTTTTCTCCGTCAGTCTCAGTTGCATAACTCGAGAAAAAATGGAAGTTTATGGCTCCTGCGTCAAAAAACATGATATCCCACAGAATCTGTAACACCCCTCTGCATTACACATTACACCATCCGGTAAATCCGCACCTTAATTCTAAATAATTCAAATGCTCAAACTTCCGCCGGGCCAAATGTCAGTTTACAATTTACATTTAACAACCCAACCTCAATTTTGAGTCCTCCTTGTGGAAATACCCTAGCCATGTTGCCACGTATTTCTTTCAAAGAACATGCGACGTTGGTGGATCTTTAAAAAGAAAACGGCCTATAGGTCAAGAATGTCTTGGTTTGCATAATATGCTATTTAGAGCATCCCTTACATTAAAGGTTAGGTATACGTCAAATTCTTTCTAAAGTGTACTACCTGTGATCTAAATGATCTTTTCGAATTTCAGTGCAATATTAGACATATTATCCATTCACATAACTTGTGAACTGTCAATGTCTAATTTTTTAAATATTCGCTGAGTGTACATGGAAATTACAGTTTTTTTGGGAATGTACTTCGAATCTGGTGATTTCTAGTAATATTACAGTTAGGTTATGTTACATGTGTCAAAAGTTAAGCAAAGTTTTTCCTTGTAATAATTAACTATAGCTTTTTTCCTTTCCAATAATAAAACCCCCTTTCGTTTCTGTTCCATTGCGATTGAGGTGTATGCACAAAAATTAAAGAATTTTGGAGATTATTTTCTTACAAGAGTGTGACATAAGTCAAGTTTTTAAATTGCAAAAATTTCAGTGCTGCCAAAATCAGCAAGCAGAAGTTCCAAACCAGAATTTAAACAAGGTACCAACTTGACAGCGTTTTGACAGTTCACGAGTTTTGTGAATGGATACGTTTTAAACGCTATGTTTTGTTATTTCTGACGTCACAGAAAAAGGGTAATGTGTAGACTAGAGTGCTTATAGTACCTTAGTGTAGACTTTAAGGCCAGTGTGCTCAGGCGTCTTTTGGGTTGCCTAAGCGTACTATCGTGCTTAAGCGTCTTTTGGGTTGCCGTAGCTTTCAGTGTTTACTCAAATTATGTTATAGTCCGGGAGCCAGTGACCGTTTAGAGTTAGTCATTTCACAAAAGCTGAAAATTTTTCCTAAGCTTTATTTGGTATCACTAGTAAGTGAATGGACCTCCAGCTGGCGCAGTTCCGGGGTGTGTAGCTGCGGCAGCCTCTCACACATGTAAAATAATAATAATAAATAATTTTAACAGACGTTGACAGAAAATACCTGATTTACGCCAACTAATTACCAATTATTTTGATAAATGCTATCGAACTTGAAAAGCAAGGCACAGCATATTTAAAAATTTCCAAGTTTTAAATTAGTATTTTAAAATAAAAATCGCATATAGAATATTATTATTGGTATCATTTGATGAGTAAACTGATACCGCAAAAGCTGACATTTGGTAAACTAATAGTTAAGTTAATAACTTAACCAAAAAAAGCATCCAGCTATATATTTAGTGGGGGAAAAGTGCCCAGCCGATGCACTGAAAGACGCTGCGCATCGGTATGCGCTTGGGCGCATTGTATCTTTGACTGCATCAGCTGGACCCTTTTCCCTCACTAAATATAAAGCTGGATATTTTTTTCGTTTAACTTATTCAATTAACTATTGTATTACCAAATTTTAGCTCTGACAGTATCAGATATCTATACTTTTCTCATTAAACACGTCCATGCAGTTATTATACTATCTCACAAGTTTTTGAATTTAAAAGGTTTTAGTAAATATTTACACATTTAAATATTTATACATAACATAAACAGTAAATATGTGGACATTAAAATGCAAAAAGCAAATATTTACACATAAAAGTGCAAATAGTAAATATTTAGATACCTAGCCACTTTGTATAATACTGAGCCAAGATTTAATGCAGCAGTTTTATGCTACACCGAATAGCCCAACCGACCGCTACAATTTTTTATTCCGTTTACCGAAGAATAATATCGACGGATCAGCTCTGCCTCCCTGTAAAATTGAGCTGCACCAACGCCAACATTGGCTGCGGACAACGTATATAGCAAATATTTGGGCACACGCTCATCTTCAGGTTCCAACGGCATTACACTCGACTGATTTTGGCTGGGAAGAGAAGGAAGAGAAATTTCATTTCAAATGGTTTCGAGGGTGAGCAGCTACCCTCTTCCCTTGGAGATATAACTATCGATAATGACAAAAAAGTACTGCAGGTTAAAATAATACTGATATATTTCTCTCTCATTTCATTACTTTTTTTCATTATTTCAATGTAAATTTCTGATTATTTTCTATTTAATTTTATCTATATAATTTTAATTGAAAAATAAAACTGAATAATATTTATAACTTTTTTTATAATTCATAATCCGATTTGTATTACAATTTTGCTCTTGCGTGTTATACGTTTTTATATTATTATCATCTATATCTTTTAATATATTATTATTATATATGTTTACAGATGATGTCAAAGATATTTCACAGATCGACATCAATTGCAGCGGTAACGAAATCGAAATTAGTTGGATGGCAATGAATCCGAAGAAGACCAAATCTAAAAAAT
>CALNHX010004994.1:0-115973 GCA_940337035.1 Agriotes lineatus
AGAGGTATTGGGTGATTCATTGCAAATCGCTCAGAAAAGGTTCTTATCATTAGAGAAGCGGTTACAAGCGAACCCTGACTTGTCCAATCGCTATTCGAGTTTCATGAATGAATATTCTAAATTAGGTCATATGTCCGTTTCAAACCCTAATTTAAACGAGATATGCCTACGTTCCAAGAATCAGGAAGGGGAAGTACAAGTTTACCTTCTCTGTTCCAAGGCCAAGGTAGCCCCTTTAAAGCCCTTGACAATTCCGAAGCTCGAGCTCTGCGGAGCTGTTCTTCTAAGTAAACTTTCCGTGCAAGTCATAAAGGCACTTGATTTGCCCATATCTAGAATCGGTTTGTGAACAGATTCAACAATA
Source organism: Agriotes lineatus (assembly GCA_940337035.1). Lineage (NCBI taxonomy): Eukaryota > Metazoa > Arthropoda > Insecta > Coleoptera > Elateridae > Agriotes > Agriotes lineatus. Next base: position 365 of record CALNHX010004994.1, read on the forward strand.
GTGCTAGAATGGTTGAAAACCAGTCCGAATCTTCTTAAAACTTTTGTGTGCAACAGAGTTGCAGATGTTCAGCAACTCACTTCTGATGCCACGTGGAGGCATGTTCCTACCGCTTCGAATCCTGCTGGTCTTCTCACTAGGAGAATCCTTCCTTTAGTCTTAAAAGAATTAAGCCTTTGGTGGCATGGTCCCACCTGACTAAGCGAAGATGAGGCATCTTGGCCTACTTCCAAACATGTTCTTGCTGAGCTTCCAGAATTCAAAAAAGAAGTTCAAAGTTTTTCTGTAACATCTGTTGAACCATTTCCGTTCAATCAGTATTCAAGTTTGGCTCGCTTACAACGAGTTACAGCTTATTGCTTTCGTTTTTATAACAATGCGCGGACCCCAAAGCTGATCGTTTTTCTGGGCCCCTTTCTACAGATGAACTGCAATCATCCCTTGTAAGGCTTGCAAGGTTTTCACAACGCGAGTCATTTCCTGACGAATTTAAGCTGTTGTCACAGAACAAGCCTGTGAAACAATATTCTGCTTTGATATCCTTGAACCCCTATCTGGATTCCAAGGGACTGTAAGAGTTGGTGGTAGGCTCCACAACTCTCAATTGCCTTTTGACAAGAAGTTTCCTCTAGTGATTTCTGGGAAACATCCATTCGCCAAACTCCTAGTCTCACATGAGCACTTTCGGCTTCTCCATGCCGGACCTCAAATGCTGTTAGCTAATCTCAGAGAACGATATTGGATTACCTCTGGCAGAAATATAGTCAAGCAAGTGGTTCATCAATGCTTGCGTTGTTTTAGATTTTCTCCTAAGTTAACCGAGCCCATAATGGGAGATCTGCCAGCCTCTCGTATTCAATCATCGCCCCCATTTCATACGACTGGTATCGATTATAGTGGACCGTTCATAATAAAGGATCGCAAAGGACGTGGTTCTAAACTAGTAAAGTCCTACCTTTGTCTATTCGTTTGTTTTGTCACAAAAGCAGTACACCTTGAATTGGTCGCTGACCTTTCTACTGAAACCTTCTTAATGGCTTTTCGCCGGTTTGTAGCTCGTCGAGGCAAACCGCTCCATGTCTATTCAGACAATGGCACTAATTTTGTCGGCGCTAATTCCGAATTAATCGAATTAGGCAATTTTCTTGCGAAACAAGGCCTTTCTATTTCCGAATCAGTCGCGAACGACGGAGTAGCTTGGCATTTTATACCCGCGCACAGTCCCCACTTTGGCGGATTGTGGGAGGCCGGAATTAAGTCCTCCAAACATCACACACTGCGCGTTATAGGTAACGCTAGTCTAAATTACGATGAATTTTGCACTTTGCTAGCACAGGTGGAAGCGACCTTAAACTCCCGACCCCTGTCTCCTTTGTCCGCTGATCCAAACGACTTTCAGCCTTTGACTCCTGCTCATTTTCTGATCGGTCGTCCTTTGGTGTCACTGCCTGATCCCAACGTCACTGAGATAGCCGAGTCTCGGCTGTCTAGATTCCAAAGGATACAACAGCTCCATCAAATTTGTGTGTAAAAGATGGAGTAAAGAGTACATCTCAGAACTCCAACAGCGCACCAAATGGCGCACACACTCTTCGGACCTCCAGCCAGGTTCCATGGTCCTTATCAAGGATGACAACCTTTCCCCCCTGAAGTGGAGGTTAGGCCGGGTCACCGAGCTGCACCCTGGCCTTGACGGCGTTACGCGTGTTGCGTCAGTGAAAACTGTGTCAGGAATCGTAAAGCGATCCTTCGCCAAGCTGTGCCCGCTACCTAGTGTTGTGAACTAGCACGTTAGCGTTTTGCGCAGTGTTTCGTAAAGCCCTTTGGCTTTCCATTTTTCGGGTTTTCGTGTATTACCTTAAGATCTATGTATTATTATGCATTTTATATTTTTGATCTATTTACATGTTTTACTCTAGCTGTTACATGTCAAATTTGTACTGTTGTTATTTGAAAGGTTACCCTTTCCAAGGCGGCCGGTATGTTAAGTGTTTCATAAATTTTGCCGTTTCGCTTGTAGTTGTGCGTTGTACTATGCGCATTTCAGCACTTCTTGGAGCGCCTGCCGTCACCACTTACCTTCCGACAGTCGACCAGACTGGACGCGAGCAGTCCACTCCGAGAAACGCTAATTCTTTGTTTAAATGTTCAAATGTTTGTGTGTTAATTTATTGCTAATAAATTACCTACTTTGCTTTCAACGAGTGTATAATTTAGTGAAGAATAAATCCATACAGTCCACTACACTTCATTCCGAGCCTGCAACCAGAATTTTCCAAACATAGCGGGAAACTGGGAAGCTCCCCAACAATAGTAGTTTTAAGTATGTTGCGAATTTAGCTATCACCTGGGACAGAACGGGGGAATATTTACTAGAGGAGAACGAAGAATATGCAACAAACTCGTGTTTACCATTTATAAAATTACAAATTTTAGACCAACAATATTATGCGTTGATTGACAGTGGTGCAATGGTTTCCTTAGTACAGGAGGAAGTGATAAATACTCAGATGAATAATTTAAGAAGCAACATTATAAAAGTTAACAAGATCGATCTTTTGTCCGCAACAAGAAGGAAAATTTCAACAACGAGTAGGGTATTGGCAATAAAGATATGCATAAATGGAAAATAATTTGATGTCCGATTTTATATTGTAACGGCTTTGAATGTACAGTTTGTAATAGGTGTAGATATCATTCAGAAAGTAGGGATCAAAATAGATGGAATGCAAAAGAGCATCCAGATTAATGACATTGTAAAGCCTTGGTCTATTGAGGATCACGAGCTAAGAAATTGTTGCCCAGCTGAGATAACGGCGGGAGACGATAATATGAATTGTTGCCGAGCTAAGAAAGCCGGAGACGAAGTTTTTATAAATAATTATGCGATAGGGGAAAGAATACTGGATGATAATCAGATAGGAAGGGATTTTATACAATATAAAGATAGGATCATGGAAATAATCGAGAAAAATGAAGATATAGTAAACCAGAAAACCGGACAAGCGTAGACGAATCACAAGGTTTTAAGTCGAAATCATATCCTATACCATTTGCACAGCGCGAGAAGGTGAGACACGAAATACAACAAATGTTGAAATTTTTAAACGCCTATGAAGGACCTTACAGGGTACATAAAATACTAAGCAATGAAAATACATACGAACTTATCAATGAAACAGATAATAGAGTAAGGGGTCGTTTTCATATCTCGGCAATACACCCATATTTGGAAAATATAATTTAGAATAGAGTAGTTATAGGACCAATGTTGTACCACACACAATAGTTTAGTTAGAATAGGAGATAGGTTAGGCATTTTAGTAGTTTAAAGTAGGATAGTAAAGCATCGAATATCAAATGAGACTGATTAATGATAACAGTTTGAAAAAAAAGCAATGAATAATTTTGTGTGAATTAAAATAACAACGCATTACAACCTACTAATAATATTAAAAAGAAAACATGCGTAGTGATTTTAATTAACAAAAATTAGGGGAATTTTTATGCAGTGGTCTTTAGCCCTCAAATCAACTCTGATTGCAGTACAAGCAAATAACAAATTAAATCACTAAAGCACAGAGTTGTAATAATGCAGGCATCTGATAAAATTCACATAAATTGCCAAATCATAATAACACTGGTATAAATGGCCAATGACATTGATTGTATTCGAATAGGCACAGAAATATGGAGACTCAAGTTCCGTGTATTGAGTTTAGCAATAATTTTAAGCATAATATAAAAGATTTGCACAAAGTAGAAGCCGAATCTAAATTAATTAGGAACTGGCACAGAAAGTTCAAGTTAGACACAGCTTAAAAAAGTGTTACGGTATTAATTCATCATATCGACACAGGTCGTATTGATTGTTCAAAAACGGGTACAAACTACAGGGTTCGCCGGCTTTACTAAAAAGAACACAGATCTTAATGTGCTGGAGCAGATTTTGTTGCTCCGATTACTCGCACTTAACGCAGTCGGGAAGGCGTGGTTCGAAAGCTCAAAGAAAAACCGGCGGGGTACTTACCCGAAAGCTTGCTTAAAAGAAAAGGAAATGCCTGAGCGCCACTTGGTTCTGATTAGGGGTGGCTGACGTGTCTAGAACCAAGAACAATACACGTAGCCTATGTAGAAGTCCTCCAAGTACGTTGCTCAACACCTTCGCCTGTTGTTCACCAAGCCTCCTCCGAGTAGCCGGGTGACCTTGTCGTTAAATCACTTACCTTCAAGGCCACTGTCACTAAAGAATAACAAAAGAACACTGAATGGCCCAGGCTTGGGGCTTGCTTATCAAAAGGCGTACTTTCAGCTTTACATTGCAAATTACACTCGGCCTTTGCCACACTGGATTAATTAATGACCCAGAAGGGGTTCAGAACTCAACAAATAATCAAATTGACTTCAATGGGTTTATTATTTAAAGAATTTAAAGTTTACACAAATATTTACATTGATAGTAATCACCCGGAGGTGAATTCAAGCTTAATAAAGAGAACAGACACACCCTACATGAATATAAAAAGGGGCTCCCACGCAAAGTTACCTTATGGTCTAAATATGTGGTTACACAACGGACAAAACGAAATAGATAACAGGGGTGAAGCCCCTGGTTAACAACAAGCAAATCAAAACATAAGCTTAAGCTTTAAGTGAACGGGCGCAATATTTACGAACTCCCGGAAAACACATAACAAATATAGTCGCAACTTAATTAGGCACAAGAACACAATTGGAGTAATACATAGCTCCTACCTGATAGCTGTAAGCACGTTATTTGGGGTTGGCGATAGTTACGAACTCCGCCTCGGCGAAGGCCGATGAGACGTTGCAAAGGTGTAGCGGGCTCCCCAAATGGGAACGAAAGGGTTGTACAGGGGCCAATTCGGTGCGGAGGGCCAGAGGGTCGGTTTACCCCACGGAGAAGGATGGCAGCCAGCGGCGGGCGACGGGTAACTTCTAACTTTAACACGGCTTCACAGAATTCGCAACAGATTTGCCGAAACTTTTTCCACTGATATGAAAAGTATTGTAGGCTTATGAGGACACCTTTGTTGAATGTGCAAAAGGGTGCAACTTGCTTTTCCGCTCCTTGCTGGAGGGCAAAAGCCGATAGAAGGCGCCTCGCCAATAATTCGAAACAGCTTAACGAAACATCGCCCTTAGCCCGCGCTCCCGAAAACTTCGAGTTGCAGTCAACCAACTATTATCGGGGTCTAAGCTGAACTAACTAACTTAACAAAAAAAAACCCTCGCGCAAATCAGCGCAGCCCCCGGCTTCCGAAGGCCGGGGGAGTGCAAAACTTTACACACTGACTTCTGTAGGTGTCGGATACTGATTGAAATTTCAAATTGGGCTCTCCGTGAAGAACACGACGGAAAAGAGTTTAGAACTCCGAAACCACTAATTTTAAATGCATCATTCCCTAAGGAGTTATTAATTTTTATTTCCTTTACACAAAGCTTGGTGCAACTACACGCAGCATGATGTCATAGCTGTATTAGCAAAAATAAGCAAAGTTCCCAGAAGCCCCGGGTAACAAAACACAAGATAAGGGTTCCAATTCACTACTAAGCCACGCACGGGAAATTTACGAGCTTAAGTATCAATTACCAGCGCGGCTCTTAACAAAAATACCAAGAACTAAATTTAAGCTCTGAAATCGGTGTTTAAATGTGTGATAACAAAGATTTCAGTAAGCCTTATTTTGAAAGCTTAATTACATCAGGCAGAAGGCAAGTTGAAGGTTGAGATACAAAGCGATCTAGATGGAACAGTGAACAAAGAATGCCTTATCGTTATCGCTGTAATTCGGAGATTTGAAACTAACCGGCACTGCTTGCCATAAACGACGTAGTTCCGAGAACTATTTTCAAGGGCAACAAAAGCGATGCACAGAATTTGGGGCGCTCATATACAGTGTCAGCAATACGAAATCAAAGAAGGAATTTACGGTCACGAAATAAATATGCGAGGCGCAAGCATTTCATCGCCCGTCAAAATAAATTCACATAAAACTAGTACAGGGCCGTAATCAGTAAAAATTCGGGCGACAAATAAACGTAATTTTGAGCAAAACGAAAGAGGTCGCAAGTAATCTAACAAAAGGAAGCGTAGAAAGTAAAGTCATTAGGGAATGGATAGGAAATGAACATTTTTAGAATTGTAATGTATGTGCGATTTTGAAGGTAATGCTCTTGCGCGACGCGCATGACATTTTTGTAAATAGTTTTAGTAAAATAAAGTATTCCGAATCGACTTGTCTGTTGATTAACAGGTGTTGGTATGTTCTGTAAGTACAGAACACTACATTGGCGACGAGGATTATTTTAAGCGTTGATTAGTTATCATCAAATGCTTATAGTTAGTAGTGTCAAGTGAACCTACGCGATTACTTCAAAAGTTGGAAATTTTTCAACGTTTCGAGATGAGTAAAGAAGCAAAGGTGGTTCAAATGATTGGACATCTGCGTGAATTTGATTCAGCCACGTCGGATTGGACTGTGTATAAGGCAAGGTTAGAACAATATTTTTTGGCTAATCAAATAACGGAAGAAGAAAGGAAGCGTGCTATTCTGCTCAATTGTTGTAGCGAGAATGCCTATAAATTAATTTTCAACCTATGTGTTCCTGAGAAGCCTGAAACAGTTGGTTATAAGGATTTAACTGGATATTTTGATGCACATTTTGTTCCCAGTACTTCCCAATTTCCAGCACGATATCATTTTTATACGGCAAGGAAAAACGCAGGTGAAGGCATCGCGGAGTGGAGCGCACGTGTTCGAAATCTCGCTGCATTCGGAAATTTTGACAAGAAAGAGCTGGAGTGTGTGTTGCGAGATATCTTTATCGTTGGGTTAGAAAAAGGACCTATCATGGACCGCTTATTTGAAGAGGATGTGCGGAAGCTAACTTTTTCAAAAGCAGTTGAAATTGCTATTAGCAAAGAAGCTGCACGCCAATTTTCCGATAAGGGGACCTCGGTTTTATTTAAATCGGACCAGGTGGACATTGGGCGCTTGCGATCGTCAACATCACGAAATGGAGCAACGTGTGGACCTTGGAGGCAGAAAAACAACTCCGCAAGTAAGATAGAAGGACGTGGAGACCCACCGAAGAAAAAGTGTAAAGTTTGTGGTTATAAAAATCACAGTGAGGTAAATTGTTATTATCGTGAGCGTAAATGCAATTTTTGCAATAATGTTGGACACTTAGCATCTGTATGCAAGAAAAAGAAGACCAGGAAAGCAAATAATTTTTATTTAGATAACGAACCTGATTTCAATTTAGATGCATTATTTAAAATTGATTCAGAATGTGCAAAACCTATTGTTAAGTTATTTGTGGTAGAAGATATTCCTATAAAATTTGAAATCGACACGGGAGCTAGTGTATCTGTAATTTCTAAAAAGTTATGGGAAAATGTTTTACCACACGTTAAATTGTCAACCACTGACAGGATTTTTAGAGATTACACAGGCAATGCAATTAAACCTTTTGGAGTTGCTAACGTTACTGTAAAATATAACAGTATAATTTCTGATGTTAATCTTTATGTTGTAGATAATGGTGGCCCACCGTTGGTAGGAAGAGAGTGGTTGTCAAAGTTTCATTTAGGGGTAGCGGATGTAAAGGTGTTGCATCAGTCCAAGGAGGATACCAGTTTAAAATCTGTAATTGGCAAATATGGTGAGGTATTTTCGAACGAATTGGGTTTGTTTAACAAAGCAAAAATTTCACTAAGAGTAAAAGAAGGTTCAGTGGCAAAATTTTTTAAGCCACGACCACTTCCATTTGCTATGCGACAATTAGTCGAAACTGAAATTAAAAGATTAGTAGAACTGGGTATATTAGTACCAGTATCGTTTAGTACTTGGGCCACACCCATTGTTCCAATTTTAAAAGATAATGGAACAGTTAGAATTTGTGGAGACTTTAAAGTAACTATTAATCAAGTGTTAGAGATCGAAAGATATCCACTGCCGCGTGTGAAGGAATTATTTTTAAAATTAAGGGGCGGTAAACATTTTTCTAAGCTAGATTTAGCTAATGCTTATTTGCAAGTAGAGGTAGATGAACAATCACGCGAATTATTAACAATTAGTACGCATAAAGGGCTCTATAGATATACAAGATTGCCTTTTGGTGTTACGTCATGCTCTTCCATTTTCCAAAAACTAATGGAAGGAATTTTACAGGGAATTGATGGAGTAATAGTATTTTTAGACGATGTTTTAATTACTGGGGAGACCCGTGAACAACATTTAGAACGTTTAGATAAAGTTTTACATAAGTTTCAGGAATGTGGATTGAAAATTTCTAAATCTAAATGCGAATTTTTTAAAGATACTGTTACATATCTAGGATACAAGATTGATAGTCGAGGGTTACATTCAGACTGCAGTAAAATAGTAGCCATTGCTAATGTACCTCCTCCAAACAGTGTTTCTGATTTAAGAGCATTTTTGGGCATGGTGAATTATTACTATAAATTTATTCCAAATTGTTCAGATATTTTGAAACCCTTATACAATTTACTAAAAATTAACCAAAAGTTTGTTTGGAGTCAATCTTGTTCTGTTGCATTTAACAAAATTAAAAAAGTGTTAACGTCTTTGGATGTTCTAGTTCATTTTAACCCAAATTTAGATGTTAAATTAACAACGGATGCATCCAGTGTAGGGTTAGGTGCTGTTATTTCCCATATTTGGCCTAACGGGGAAGAAAGACCTATCGCATATGCTTCTAGAACATTAAATAAGAGCGAATGTAAATATTCTCAAATTGAGAAAGAGGCATTGGCGATAATATTCGGTATAAAAAAGTTTTATCAATATTTATTTGGTAAACATTTTATCCTTGTAACGGATCATAAGCCCTTAGTAACTATTTTTAATCCTAGTAAGGGTATTCCTCAAATGTCTACCGACAGACTTCAAAGATGGGCATTATTTCTGTCTAATTTTTCATATACAGTAAAATATGTATCGTCTAAGCAAAATAATGCCGATGCATTATCTCGTTTCCCGTTAAAAACGAGGGTGTTAGAAAATAGTGCTAACAACTGTATAAATTATATTGATAGTTCGGACCTAATTGATTGGAAATCAATACAAAAAGCTACTACTTGTGATCCAATTTTATGCAAGGTAGTTCAGTATTTACAAAAAGGTTGGCCAAAAGTAGTCAACAATGAATTAAAGCCTTATTTTCGGGAATCTATGAAATTATACCTAGAAAACGATTGCTTATTTCATGGCTATCGTGTGGTTGTTCCCAAAAGTTTGCAACAAAGCATAGTAAATGAACTGCATGCACCTCATATGGGAATAGTTAAAACTAAGTCACTCGCTAGATCGTACGTCTGGTGGCCATCTATGAATTATGACATAGAAAATACCATTAAATCGTGTCAAACTTGTTTAGAGGCAAGGGATGAACCAAATAAATCAGTTTTGAATCCATGGACTTGGCCTAAAGAACCATGGACTCGTATTCACATTGATTATTGTGGTCCTATTAAAGGAAAAATGCTTTTAGTGGTAATTGATGCTCATAGCAAATGGTTGGAGGTTTTCACAACGAATAGCACTACAAGTAGTGCCACAATTAGAATTCTGTATTCTTTATTCGCAAGATTTGGATTACCAAAGATTATTGTATCAGATAATGCAAGCCAATTCAGTTCGAACGAATTTAAAAATTTTGCAAGTCGTAATGGTGTCATCCTAAAAACGGGCGCACCCTTCCATCCGTCTACAAACGGTGCGGCCGAAAATGCTGTTAAGATTGTAAAAAGAGCTATTTGTACCGGTATTAATGACAGCATTTCAGATATGCAAGAGGTATTAAGTAGGTTTTTATTAAGTTATAGAAATACACCGCACTGCACAACAGGGGTAAGTCCTGCGGAACTATTTCTTGGTCGTAGATTAAGAATGCGCCTAGATTTAGTCAAACCCGATAATCATAACGATCATGTTAATAAGAATAATTTGTTAAGTAAACAGATTTTACAAAAGCAAATGAAACAGAAACATTTTTATAAAGGGAAACGGATCGTAAAGTTTTGCGAGGGAGAAACAGTTGCAGTTAGAGATTACAGGAATGTGAATAAACCTGGTTGGATAAAAGGAATTGTATTCAGAGAAATTGGTTCTAAAACATATTTAATTAAAATATCCGAATTGAATAACATCATTTGGAAACGACATGTGGACCAAATTATTTTAGTAAAAGCTAATATAGAAAATAAAATTCCTAATACAATTACGATTAGCAACACTGATGTTAAACTTCCTGAAATCCGTAGACAGAGTTTAAATGTAAATGATCCGATATTGCGGCCTAAATGTAAAATAAAACCGCCTGATCGTTTAGGTATTAATTTAAGTGAAGAGGTGTAACGTATGTGCGATTTTGAAGGTAATGCTCTTGCGCGACGCGCATGACATTTTTGTAAATAGTTTTAGTAAAATAAAGTATTCCGAATCGACTTGTCTGTTGATTAACAGGTGTTGGTATGTTCTGTAAGTACAGAACACTACAAGAATAAAGGTGAGAATAAGAATGACCAGAAAGATAAGGCAAAGAACATAGAAAAGCCAGTCTTGTCATTTATTACATGAAAATACAAGACTTGGGAATTTGAAGAGATTGCAGTGGCAAGAAATTAGATGAAATTCAAATAGCAGAAAATGAGACAATATTGGTGTATTAAAAAACGATTCAGTGTAGTGATAAACAATGGGCATTTAAGTGTGTTAAAATCAAGTTAGTGGCGCATTAAAACAATGGGAAATGAACAATTCAAAAGACAATAATTTTAGTATGTAAGAGATTGTAAATAAAATGATCAAATATGTTAATTTAGTTTATAAGATATGTAATTGGACTTAGTTGAACTTCCTGAAGATAAAATTTGTAGACAGTGTTTTGTCAAAAACGACAAAGGGAGCAATTGTTTTGAATAAATTGGGGAAAGTTTTGCTCTGACTTTAATTAAAGAATTTTTTATAGAAGGCATAAAAATACTAAAATAAAAATAGCACCATCGTGATCAGCAAATTGCAGTGTATCAGCACAATTGGAGGCAAGATTTTCTACGCACTTGAGGTATTTTCGTTCCAAGGCGGCTTCGGCAGAAAACGGCTACGAAGCAAGATCTCGCAGAATCAATTTGCGGCATCGTGGGAAGGCCTAGGGTGCCAAGATTGTTCCAGCAGTACCGCACACCAGGCCCCAACACAGCACAGCAGTCCGAGCAGTCCGGGGGTGCAGAGTTCAGCCTCCATCACCATAAGTATGTTGCGAATGCTACGGATGTGAGGTTAGTGTATTCTGAAATTTTTATCCGCGCGATTGGAATGAAAATCACATCATACCTTAATTACGACCTGGAGAATAAGAATATCATAACAATTCCTGTGGATGGCGAGGAGTTTTCCCAGGATTTGCAAAATAAATCGTCAGTTGGAGGCACCAGCAAACAAAAGCGGTTTTAAGCGTCCTTTTAGAATGGGCCAATGATAGATTTGCCTGAAAAACAATAGAACGATAAGACGCTACTTGAAGGCGCAATTATTCAAAATCTTACCGAAAAAATCTGTTCATTTAATTGCTTTATAATTCAGTTTACACGCGAGCTGAAGGGTAACTCGAACTTCTTGTGCGAGAATTTGACATTTCAGAACAGCGGCGGCGCAGTACGCCTAATTTTTAGTTCACCCGTCTAATTTTCCAGTGGCGTATTATTCAAATTTTAACTTGCAAATTTGGGAACCTCAGACCCGCGAGAGATTGAGTTTTTATTTTCATGTCTCTGTTTTCAAATGAGCTAGCGAAGTTATTATATCAGATGAATGGATTAAATAAAGGGCAAACTACCATAAGAATAATTCTCAATTTGGCGTACCTAACAAAATAAGTTAATCAGTCAGTTTGATCTTAGCAAATGGTAAAACTAAATATTGTGTGGTGACCTATTTTATTTGCACCTATTTAATTACATCATTACTCATAATAGTACACAATACTAGATAGGGACACTGCAATGTATAGTGTAAATTGTATATATATATATATTTTACAATCTCTATATAAGCTCCACGTTTGACTAGCCATATATTTTATGAAATGTAATGCACCACTTTAAACTAGCCCTATATTATACAATAATAGTATCTGCAATTACTACTGCATAACAACATTTATTATATATTTGATATTTTACTTAAAACTTGCCCTTTATTAATGCAATGCCTTTTCTAATTAAATAATAATTCCTTTTTAAAATCAAGTTCTCTTATCGCAGGTGGTTCGCCAAATCAAGATCTCTATTAATTGAATTTTAATATTACAGTTAATGACATTTGCTGTCAAACCGATTTTCAAAACTTATCAAGCCAGGTATTGACAATTGTATATTATCTTGACACACATATTAATCAATTCTCCTAAGTAAGTAATAAATCAAGTCTATTTGAACACCTTCTTGTATTAATTGTTATTTAAAAAACTTTCATTAACTCTTTACACAAACCTTAATACTTTCTCTTGCTTTTTCTGCCAAACTCCAACCAACAACGGATCCCAATATCGTCAGACTGCAAAACTTACTGCTCACTCCTCAAACAGTGGCATCCAGGATTGCACGTGAACCTTTTTGACTGCATCCATCCAGAATATCACCCGTACTGCTTACAGAATCCAATCCTCCCTCCTTGCAAACGTCACCATCAAAGCATTCAACCTCTGGTAAGTTAGAATATTATGAAGTTCCAAATCTAACCTTGTTCCTTTTTATAGCTATTCCGATGTCTACAGCAACACTTACAACTTATCCAAATCAATTAGTTACTTGTAAGAATCTCCAATAATATCTTGTATACTCTCTAATCCAAATGTATTCAATTAATATAACCTTCTGTATGTTTATTTCCAATTGACTGTACTTGTATAATCTCTTGACCGATTATGTACCTCCATAAGTTCCAATTAACATTTTCATTTTATCTCACCACGCAGATTTGTTTAAAGACCCTTTTTAGATTTGTATTTACCAAAACAATACCAAATTTAGGTATAACTTTCTAGTTTTATTTTACAAAATGCTTTAATTCAGAAAATACGTCTGTTTTGTTATGAGTTGTTTATATAACTTCCTTAAACAAAATTTTCATTTATGTTAGATACAATTCTTATTGCACACTTATTTATTTTAAAAATCTTATTATTACATGCTATTAATTATTATCATTTTAACAAATACATTTGTCAATTGTAACCTTGGCTTGAACTTTATCAAAATTTCTGTAACCATTAAATTAGTATTCAATTAATATCAAAATTTCCTCTCTCGTCTTAATTAAATTTATTTATAATGTTTAAAATTTAACACCCATCAAGATTTAATTATAGCGATCTTCCAAATTTATTCGTTTTAAATATTTCTTTATTGTAATTGATTACACTGCCTCATGTATCATAACAATATATTGCAATGGTTATATGGCTTTAATATAATTAAGATTAATAATTAAAATAAAATTAGCTAGAGCCTCCAATGCTAATATTTTATTTTGGGCTCAGCAAATATTATTACAAATTTATGAAACGCTCAGGGATAATTATTGTGAGTTGTTTTATGTATTACTTGACTTGATGTTCGTATGCCCCTACTTTTTAGATAGAATCTAATTGCAAATTATATTAATGTTGACTAGCTCAGGTAAGCAGAGATCTTATCAAAAGGTGTGGGTCCACAATTACTTTATTGAAAATTTAACCGTACGCCCATGTGCGTAGTTCAAATACACGCTAATGTGCTACAACAGATCTAACTGACAAATTACGTTTATGAAAATTTACCAAGTGGTTGTCGTTTTGGTGTTTTCAGATAATTAAATGCAACTCAATGAGCAAATCTCACAGGTAAATTCATAATTTCCCGCTTTCTAGTAGCGTCAGTAGCTTTCTTTTGTTTTTTAGGGAAAAACCGTAACTTGATTGTTTCGACCCAAGCCAAGGATCCTAACCTCACTTCTGGGTTTGGATTTTTCAACTTTAATTTACACAAGGAAATAGTTTGCCTGGGCTCTGTTATGCAGCGACGTTTAAGCAGCCTCCCAATAGTTACACAATGGTATAAATTAAATTGGCTTCACAACTAACCTGTGAAACTTTTCCTCCATGCCCGTTTCGAAGCTCGGCCGCAGCAAGAATGTGCCCAGATCTTCTTTGCCGGTGCTTGGATCGCCGTGCTGTCCTCGCAGAAGCTGGATGAGCTGGCGGTTGACGTCCTCTCGTTCTCTGGAACCTCTCTGATGGCTACAGATGCTGTGCGAAGCACGTCTTGTCTTCTCCGGAGCTGGTCGTTAGCACTCACTCGGGCCGATAATGGAAAATAATTTTCACGGCACGGATTTCTTTTAATTCACTCACACAGGTGCAGGCGTAAGTTATATGCACCCTGACGAAGTTTTGTTATAAAATAATAACTTTAAACGTATAAAATTGTAAATTTTCGGAAGCAAATAAAACTGATGCTAATTCAAGATTTTATTCGATTGTCTGCCTTGTTATTATGACGTCAGTAACTTTTTACTAATTCGCCATTGGTCCCTGTGATATCCAAGCGGATTCGAACAGCTAGCATCAGGAGTACAAGCCCGGGGACTCTGCCATATGAGCTACTTTGCACTTTGTTTTGCTTTCTGCATGTGTTTACCTTTTAAGAATATGCTCAAAGAGAAATTTATACAACGATTTCCGACTTGCAATTTACCTCGACAAGCATGTGACCATTCTATTCATACTCGAATTACTAATACATGGATTGGCTTTTGCATTTACCATCCTCTTTTAATATTCTAAACTAATTAAATATTGTGGTCCCATTCTTCTTAGGTTTAGAACTCTGCCTTTCCTTTTATGTTACGATTTTAATACTTATTACAGGCATTGCTTTGCCAATATGATTGCTAATTCAAATTTGATTTTATTTTATTTGTTGCCATTAAATCCTATCTCCCATTCTGAGCTTTTATGACCTATTCATTAGTTTGCTGTGCTCTAGATGTGCGATTCAGGGCTTAAGACCATCTAATATTATTCCTCTGAATTTTTGATGATTAAAATGACCACGCATGAGCTTTCTATGGTATCATACGTTGATTTGCATGTGTTGTTATTTTAATCGTCACAAATTTCTATTGCATGTATCAAAAACAAACCAAACTCTTCTTTAATCATCCCAATCTGACTTTAAGGCTCATTTCTATTTTGTCATTAACTTATCCCTATCTTATTCTAATTCTTACCCTAATTAACTAACCTAATCTATTAAGAGTGGCTCAACATTTGGTTCAAACTATCCTAATCTAACCTATTCTATGCTATCTTTGTATGGGCACATTGATGAGATATGGAAACGTCCTCTGATTCTGCCATCAACCTCGTTTATTAGCTCGTATGTATTTTCATTACTCAACACTTTGTGTACTCGGTACGGTCCTTCATAAGCGTTCAGGAACTTTGCACATACTTTCTCTCGCCTATCTGCTATTCTAAGTTTCTTGATTATCACCAAGTCTCCGATTTTAAACTTCATGCGTTTCTTTATTTTTTTATTTTGCTTCTGTTCATATCTATTCTGTATCCTTCTTACTCGTTGCCTAATGCTCTCCATTAGCTCCATTACTTCTGTAGCCTCTTCTTCCTGCCTCCATGGTCTGGCTGGTACAACGCCTTTGCATAATGTTACCGGGCTTATCTCGGTTGTTATATTAGGTACATTATTAATAAAATCTTCTACCTTCGACAAATATTGCACCCACTTATTGTGATGTTCGTAAGTCAAAATCCTCAAGTACATGATTGTTTACTTTATGTACCGCTCTGCTACATTAGATTGCGGGTGTCGTATGCTGCAGAAGTATACTTTGATTCATTTCTGTTCTAAGTTGTTTATCATTCTTGCATTCCTAAAATAACTAGCGTTGTCGGCCAAGATCTTCTTTGGAGTCCCTACTTCCTCTTGAAACTTTTCGATGGATTTTATCACCTGTTCTGTGTTGCTGTGTCTTGCTGGGTACAATTTAATGTACTTTGAGAATACGTCCACCATGATTAGGATGTGTCGATACCCATATTGTCCCGGTACCAAATTTCCCAGATAATCGATCGCGACTAGCTCTAATGGTTCGTTGACTTGTATGCTTTTAATCACGTTTTGATTGGTATGATTCTTTTCTTTCGCTAATTGGCAGATCTTGCAACAACTCGTAAAGTGCTTAATAAATTTAAGATCGTTCTTCGTGTAGAAACATTCTCGAAACATCAATCATGTTTTCCTTCCCCCACAGTGTCCGAAAGTTTGATGAATTTCTTTCACCACATTAACTACATCTTCTCTGCATAGTACTATTAATTCTTTTCCACCTAGTAATTTTACCAATAGACCTTCGACTATTTTAAAACCTTTGTATTCTTGATTTGGACTATCTTGCACTAAATTTCTGATTTGTTGGAGTTCTAAATTTTTCTGTTTGGCTAATAATTCTTCCTTCGAATATCTTCCCTGTTGATAAATTTTTTCTATCCCTACCATTAATTGTTTCTGTCGTTTACTTTTTGCTGCGTCCTTTCTGCTTAGGAAAACTGCTACGACATTCATGTTGCCTGGTCTATGTCTTATTTCAAAATTATATTGTTGCAAGTACAATGCCCATCTGTACAATCGGTCGTTATGAAACGTTTTATTTTTGAGGAACGATATGACTGAATTATCTGTCTCGATGTAAAACTTATTTCCAGTTAAGTAAAATTTTAATTTGTTGATCGCAAATATAATAGCCAACATCTCCTTTTCAGCGATAGTATACCTGGTCTCGTAACCCTTCAGAATTCGTGATATGAAACATATTGGTACCTCCACTCCTTCTTGGACTTGTATCCATTCAGCAGCGACTGCCATGTCCGACGCATCTGTCCTTAATATGAAGCTTTCCTTGAAGTTTGTTACACGATAAATTGCTCATTAAGACCCCATGGGATGCTCGTAGCAGTGTCCGCCCCTTACACGTACCCCCACAGCTCAAATGCTCCGGCCAGAACTCAATCGCGTGGGAGGGTTCACAGGTTTAGGGTGCGTCTTGGGGCGAAATGCCACGACGGGGTGTCGATATCGGGTTATTAGGACAAAGTTATGGGGCGCCACGACATTTGAAAGATGTTAAAATTGATAATTAACTGATGACCGGTCAAAAGTCGAAAACCAATCGCCGTAGCGTTGCGTTGCACTCCAAGGGGGCACTCCCACGGCACTGGCTTTTACACCTACCTTTTGGGTGTCCTTTCTCCAGTTGCTTAGGCCCTGTACAAAGGAATACATACACAACGCAACAAGAAACTCAATTCTTGTCGGTCACAAAAATGCACAAATAGTTGAAATGAAAAACAATACGTAAATTAAAAATGGGTAATCTATTACCATACTAGTTACAGGCCCGAAGGCAAGTGTGCAGGTAGCAAATGCTACAAATTGGGGTTAGTAAACAATGCAACACAATAAAGGCTGAAGGCTTCTATTTACATTACTTGACGATAACTAGGGCTCGGGCGATTAGCACACGGCCCACAAATAGCATATACGATAGATTGAGAGTTCCGAAACTTCGCACGTCACTGTATAATACGCAATTCACTGTTTTATTTAATTACTAGTACAATACCTTGATTTACTGCTAGGGCTCCAAGCAACTGTGTTGTTGAAGTGCTGATGCCGGAATATTTCGACCTGGAGATTCAACGCTCTGGCGATGCTTACAGAAGAGAGTTGCGATAGCAGCTTAGATGCGGCAGGGGTTGATAAAAAGATAGGGACGGTTGACCAGCTTACTCGGGGAATTGTGGTGGCAAGATCCTTCGAAGAAGTAGCAGGGTGGAGCCAAACGATAACTCACAACTGCTCACCCTGTATATTGATGTTTTGTATTCGTTCCTGTTACGAATCCGCCAACCTGGGCGAAGAATTGTATACACCGGTACTTAGAACTTTAAGGGACAAAAAGCACTTATAACTGCCACAAGTCCGAGGGTACAACGCGCCCCTTAGAACTAAAGGGGTTGTTCTTTGTTCTTAAGTTAACTTGCACATCCGTGCGATAGCGAAGCTTAAATTGGACTCTCCGGGAGGGAACGCGCTGGACGCAGCGTAAATTCGATGATTGCGTCATGCGTAAAACTTTCCATAGTTAGGCAACTTACTCGGGTACATAAAGGATCTATTGTTCGAAGTGCTGAATTGCATCACCCAAAATGTAACGTGCAACAAAACGCGGGGCTTCCCCCGTGCACTACCTCGTCTCGCCGGCGCTGTAATCTGATATCCAAAGCCTCGCCTTTTAACTTGAGGACTGAATGCAAACTCCACCTACCAGCGATTTATTAAGTCACTTAGCAGGGTTTTGATGCTATGATCATGCGTTACAGCGTCCGCCTCAATATTGAAGCAAATGCCTTAATTAAGATACTTTATGCGACAGATGTCGGAGTCTGGCCTACATATGTGCCAAACAGTTAGAGAATTTGGAAAAGATGCCCGATGGCTTAAATTATGCTGCAATATGCGGGAACAGAATGCGGAATTACACATAAGTTCTTAACGAAAATTGGGAGTCTTAACACCCCCTTTACTTAAAGAGATTGACCCCGGAAGTCTCTTGAGTGGTCCAAAGAAAACCGAGACGACCGAGCTACACCTGACCCCAAATCACATTCCACGTGCGATCAGAACTTACACGGGCCAGAAACAAGGCATAGGCGGTAGAAAGCCCAATGCCAAAACGATTATTGGCTGATAGAATGTACCTGTGAGTAAGGGAAGGGGTAATTAACGTCCAAGGGACCGAAACGGAGGTATGGGCCTAGGTATAGGAACATACCGGTCAACGCCGGTGAGTCTACAGAAGACCCAAAGGGGAAACAACACACGCGGCGTGAACGGGATCGGCAAGTGCCAATTCACCCGGGAGCAAAGATTAGTAATCGAGTCGAGTACTAATGAATACTAGAAGGTGATTATGAAACGGGCACGGGAAAACAGCAAAGATAGACCAAAAGGTAAGGTACCTCTATGGTATAAAAGGTGCGCAAAGCGCAGGACCGCTACGTAGTTAACAAAAGGTACGGAAGGTAGGATTGAAGATCGGTACCTCCCACGAAAGAGCTCCTCCGTCCCTCAATCGTCGTGACGGACACCACATGTTACCGCCCCCGGTAGATAAAGCTATACCAGCAAAACGTGACGAGTTTACGAAGCAGCGACAACTAGGCAACCGATAAGACAGAGTTGCACCCCCAAAGAATTACGCACTCTGGCTACTAAATAGGGCGCGAAATGTGTGAAGTGAGAAGAGGAAGAAGAAAGACTGGATACGCCAGTGGAAAATACGGAAATTTGGGTCGGACCTAGTTGTTCGCAGTGGGCTAGTATCCATTCCCTGGACCACGGAAGACGGCGACATTGACAAGTGTCCCAAAAGGAATGGTA
Source organism: Agriotes lineatus (assembly GCA_940337035.1). Lineage (NCBI taxonomy): Eukaryota > Metazoa > Arthropoda > Insecta > Coleoptera > Elateridae > Agriotes > Agriotes lineatus. The sequence continues at coordinate 19,917 of CALNHX010004994.1, forward strand.
CTCCACCAGGGGTCCACTAAACGACCAAGTTTGGTCCCCTCGGGGAACCAAACAAACACTTACCACAAGACACGAAAAATACGGACCAGTCTCGCCGGCAGCTCGACTGTCCCTCCATACTACGAAAACCGACCATGCCCGAAACAGGCATGGCACGTACTGCGGCGATAGGCACAAACACCGACTGGACCTGAACACCGGGCCCATGGCTACCGCCTAACAGCACGGTTTCGGAAGGTGAAAAATAAAGATGCGCAAAGGGGTGGTAGTCGTCGCCGGGACACGTTGATAGAACTGAGAGAAGAAATAAAGGTAAAGATAGTGTGCAGAGAAGAAGAATGTGACCCAACGGGGTCGTTTGATTGAACCAAACTGAATGCTTGAAGCACTCGTCGAGATCGGGTAAAATAAAGTCTTCCACCTGCATAAGTTTCCGTCCAACCTACCATCGAACACAGGGATTAATTCCCAAGAAGGTAGTGTGATAGCACCGAGAAATAAGTCGCAAATATGGCTTGTCAAAGATCGGGTAAAACGTCGTACGCCCGAGCACAATTCCGTCCAACCGACCAAGGGAACTCAGGAAAAATGCTTGCAAAGATTGCAACCAATAAATAAAAAGGGGAAATATAAGGGAGCTCAGGGTTTCGTCCACGATCCACCTGGAGAGGGCACGCTGCGCGTCACGGGATCGGCGCATTGTGTAATTCCCACAGCAGGTGTAATTATTCGTGAGCAAAAATGAGCAACCCAAAATAAGGGAAAAGGGGGAATAGTGACCTGAGGTCGAAGTCATTGAAGCAAAACGAACGACAGAATTTAGTCGCCCGTCGATTAGGTTTAAGTCTTTAGCATGCCAGACGCCTTTAGAAGCGCCAGTTTGATCAGATAATTCGTACGTGCAAGCGAAACTTTTCGTTGAATATAAAAAGGTCCTACAAATTTAGGTGCTAGTTTAGCGTTAAAATGTTTAGTCGCGTCGGAGAGTACGTGATTGCGACGCCACACGGTATCACCAACGTAAAGTGAGCGGGACGCCTACGCAGATCGTACGTTGCTTTTGCGGCTTTATACGCGGTATCTAGGCGTTTAACGATATCCTATAGAGAGACTTCAACGCGGGAGCTCGTTGTACTAGGCTTTACGGTCTGCTACCTGAATTTGTTCGAACCATCGTCTCGATAGGGTTGTCGGGGTCATTTCCCTCCAACTGGATTTCTCTACCAAAATTTTCGAAATAAGGAGTCAGTCCGGTGACTTCATGGATAGCGGTACGTACGGCGCAAGCAACTTTCGAAAGATATTTATCCCAATCACGATGATTGTCCTTTACGTAGGATGCTAGCATTGTCTTCAACACTCGATTCACCGTTCTACGGATTGGCTTGTGCGTGATAATAGGCGTTAAAGATGATTTTTGACTTATAGGTGTCTGCTAGATGTCGGAACTCCCTACTACGGAACTGTACACCGTTATCGACCAGTACAAACTGAGGTGCTCCAAAGAGTAAGAAAACATTGTCTTCGATCAATCGTGAAAACTGTAGCCGCAGTAGCGGTACGCATCGGGAAGAATAGCGTGAATTTCGTGAAATAATCGGCGATCGACAGAATGTACACGTATCCCTTTTTAGAGAGGGGTAAAGGTCCTACAATGTCAATGGAAACCATCTGCCAAGGTTTTGTAACGATCGGGTGTCGACACATTAGGCCAGCAGGACGTTTTTGTTCGGGTTTTTGGGACAAACACGTGGTGCAATGGTTTACGTAGCGTACTATGTCGGCTTTAAGTTTGGGCCAATAATAGTGTTGGGCGATGCGACAGAGGTTTTAAAGATTCCTAAATGGCCTGCGGTAGGCTCGTCGTGATTCTTTCGCAAATTCGGCACGTTGGGGTTTAGGAATGACTCTTTTCCAACTATCCCCGTCATTAAGGTCTGGGTACTTGACATTAACATGTTTAAACAACTCGTTGTTGTCCACTTTCCAATTTGGGAACGCAAAGGGTTTTTCGGCTACGCGTTGACGCATTCGTCTATACCATCGGTCAGTTTGACCAACAGGCGGTGCAGGTTCGATAGGGTCGGGATCGATAGGGTTGGCCTCATCGGGATCTGGTACTGAGACAACATCGACGACCGGTACAGCGCGGGATAGCGCATCAGGAACGACATGGTCTTTACCCTTGCGATGCTTGATGGTGAAGTCATGTTGTTGAATACGGACGGCCCAACGGGCAAGTCTACCCGTAGGTTCTTTAAGATTTTTAAGCCATATCAACGAATGGTGATCGGTAATTACCATGAAATGGGTGCCTTCGAGGTAAGGTCGAAGTTTTTCAATAGCCCAAAGAACAGCTAAGCATTTACGTTCTGTGACCGAAAAGTTTCGTTCCGGTTTTGTTAGGGTGCGACTAATGTAGCAAATCACTTGCTCATGGCCATCGATGGTCTGAGTCAAAACGGCTCCGATGCCAATATTAGAAGCATCCGTTTGAACAGTGAACGGAAGACTGAAATCAGAACACGTTAAAATGGGTGCGGATACCAAACAATTTTTGATGGTAGCGAACGCGAGTTCACACGACTCGGTCCACTCGAACTTCTGATAGTTCTTCAACAGAGACGTTAGAGGTGCGATAATTGACGAAAAATTTGGAATGAATCGCCGGTACCACGAAGCCATACCGACCACTCGTCGGATTTCAGAAACGCTCTTAGGCTGGGGTAAATTCAGAATCGCGGATATCTTGTCGGGATCGACCAGGAGTCCTTGAGCGTTAACGACATATCCTAAGTATCGCAACTCGGGTTGACAAAAATGGCACTTGTCACGTCCCAATGTTAAGCGTGCGTCCTGTAGACGCTGCAAAACCTCATTAAGGATTTCTAGATGCTTTTCAAATGACGGGGTACAAATGATCACATCATCAAGGTATACGAAAACGTATGGTTCGAGTTCGGGGCCTAAGACATGGTCGACAAACCGTTGCCATGTGGCTGTGCATTATGCAAGCCGAACGACATACGCGTAAACTGGTACAAACCACGTCCAGGCACCGTAAAAGCTGTCAGCTCCTTTGACTCATCACTCATTTTGATTTGCCAATAAGCCGACTTGATATCCAAAGATGTTATAAAACGCGCGTCACGTAGATGGTCCAAAATTGACGCAACATAGGGTAATGGGTACGCGTCCTTGTCAGTGACACTATTAAGTTTCCGAAACTCAACACAAAACCGATAAGAATAATCCTTTTTCTTTACCAGCAAAATAGGGCTCGACCAAGCTGATCGTGAGCGTTCTACAACACCTGCTTTAAGCATTTTATCTAGTTCGTTGTCGATATGCCCTTGCATGGCGGGAGAAACTGGATAGTACCGTTGGCTTGATCGGCGCTGCCGTAGTCGTAATTTTGTGTTCTACGTATTTAGCACACCCAAGTTCCGTCTTGGTATTCGAAAAATGCTGACTAACCAAAGCGTTTAATTGAAGTTGTTGTTCTTTACTCAAGTCTAAGTTTTACTGCAAAGTGCCGGTGGGCGTATTAATGGTAGCTAAACGAGGGTTGGAAAATTTCCATTCGCCACGAAACACGTCGGGTACGATACCTACGGATTTCCAAAAATCAATCCCTAAGATCAGAGTATGCGGTACATCTGGGACAATTAAGACGTCGATAGTTATAATTTTGTCATTTAATTGGATCGGCAAGTGGACAGTTCCCAAACTTTCCACAGTCTGTCCGTTTGGTACTGAACACAAGGGTCGTAACTTCCTATTCAAACGTAACATGGTTCGCAACACTTCCCAACCGTTATTTCCTAAAATTGTGCGATTAGCGCTTGAATCTAGCAAAGCCAACATTTTGAAGCCCATAATGTTTACCGTTACATAGGGTCGCTGATCATCCAAAGACCTCTCCAATACATAATCCAAAATGATCTTATTCTTAACGAATTGAGTCTCACGCTTGTCAATGGCCTGCTTAATGAATTTAGTCGAGTTAGTAAAAATGCGCGTCGACGTCGCTCGACCGTTCAACGTCTCGCGAAACCGTTTCCCTGCCTCTTAGATCCTGCTTTGCAGCGTGGGCACGTATTAACGGTTACTTCCGGTTTACCACATCGATAACAAAATTTCTTTCCGCGGGGATGCGGACATACGCTGGCCCTATGGCCTGACTCATCACAGTTCCAACATTTAAAAGTTAATTTTGGTGTCGGGTTACGAGTACTATTCTCACTTGTCGAAGCGCGAGGCGCTTCAATGGTAGCGACACGTTCAGTTGTTTCGACAACAGAGGTTGTCTCCACATACGCGAGATCGGTTTCAAGGTCAGTCTTCTTTCGAGTCGGCGGTACGTATGTTTCAATCGCATAGCGACGTTCCTCGATTTTTCGACCGTACTGTAGTACTTCATTAATGGAACGAATATCCGTTAGTCCTAGTTGAGTCTGATACAACGGCGAAATATTACGCAGCATGATCCGCAACTGCTTTGCTTCCTGTACGCTTTCCGTTAAACGCGAAAACATGGTGCGCAACACGGCAATATAAATTCCCATAGTCTCCGACGAACCTTGAGTACGACGCCTAATTTCGTCTAGTAATCGCTCATCGTAGTCAGTTGGTTGAAATTCCAATCACAAAAGTCGCACTAAATCATGCCAATCGGTAGGTATTGTTCTATTGGCTCGATACCACAGTAACGCGTTACCCGAAAATAAATCAATAGCCTGCGTAAATAATTCGTCCTCGGTAAGGTTCCTAGCCAATCGTAATTCATTAGCACGTTCGATGAAAGCATTCACCGATAATCCTTTTTGGTCCCCTGAAAATTGTAAATTCCATCGCGAAACAGGAGTGGCTTTATATGAAATTGTTCGTGGCGTTAGTGAGACATTACTCGGGGCTGTCGTTACTGAAGTTAATGACGTAGTCGTTGTTGAGGTGGCAGTAGGCGTAACGGTTGCTAACGTAGCACTACTGGTAGTCGTAGTGCCAAAACTTGAAGGTGCCGGGTCTGTCTCGAGCGCAGCTACAGCTGAAACGAGTTTAATTTGTTTAATCTCATACCCGGAACGCATAAAAGACAACGCGGCGAATAATGTATCTTTCGTAGCCTTTTCCTCTGCAGTTACTGTCGGACAATTAGTAAGTCGTCCTAACCCGTGACAAAATTTTGTTTCAATAGCCGCTGCCAATTCTTTGGTCGGGTCCGCTAAGTACGCTTGAATTTTTGTTTCTGTTTCCTCGGTCAAAAATGTTACTGCTGCAACATCCTCCTCAAACGTATAAGGGTACGCCGGTCTCGTTACTTTTTCCATGCTTCCCTCATCTTTTAACACGTAACGTAACCGAGAGCGCAAAAGGGTCACCGTAGCGGTGGCATCATGGCCTCTAATTCGCAACTCATACTCCGCTTTCGCTCGAAGTAAAAGTTCAATATGCATTTTCAAAACCATTTTGAAGATTGGGCAAAGGAAAACAGAAAGGTTTCAATACGTAAGGGTGCAATAACCAATGTTTAGTTAATAGGACTCTTAACACAAGAAGGCAAAACGGCCTCAACCGAAAATTATCAAAAAGAAACAAAAAAAGATAAAGAAACTCCAAAGTGAAAGTCTTTACTCAAGGGAAAACAAGAGAAAACAAGTGAAAACAAAGAAAAAAACAAGAAAAGACAAATAGGAAACAAATGAAAACACGAAAAAACAAATAGAAATTAATGAAGGACAAGAAAAAACAAATAGGAAACGCAAGAAAACAAGAAAAAACGCACGATAACCCACAAGGGATAAGAAAAGACACTAAAAGAAACAAAGTGACAAGAAAAAACATATGGAAAACAAATTAAAACGGTCTTGTTATTGTTTTCACAAAGGCATAAAGTCATCCGTCGAATTACGACGCCTAAACAAAGAAAAAAACAAAGCCGGAAGGGCGTTAACGACAAAAACAAAGCTCCACGTTGCAGGGAGCCAATTAAGCTGTTACACGATAAATTTCTCATTAAGACCCCATGGGATGCTCGTAGCAGTGTCCGCCCCTTACACGTACCCCCACAGCTCAAATGCTCCGGCCAGAACTCAATTGCGTGGAAGGGTTCACAGGTTTAGGGTGCGTCTTGGGGCGAAATGCCACGACGGGGTGTTGATATCGGGTTATTAAGACAAAGTTATGGGGCGCCACGACATTTGAAAGATGTTAAAATTGATAATTAACTGATGACCGGTCAAAAGTCGAAAACCAATCGCCGTAGCGTTGCGTTGCACTCCAAGGGGGCACTCCCACGGCACTGGCTTTTACACCTACCTTTTGGGTGTCCTTTCTCCAGTTGCTTAGGCCCTGTACAAAGGAATACATACACAACGCAACAAGAAACTCACTTCTTGTCGGTCACAAAAATGCACAAATAATTGAAATGAAAAACAATACGTAAATTAAAAATGGGTAATCTATTACCATACTAGTTACAGGCCCGAAGGCAAGTGTGCAGGTAGCAAATGCTACAAATTGGGGTTAGTAAACAATGCAACACAATAAGGGCTGAAGGCTTCTATTTACATTACTTGACGATAACTAGGGCTCGGGCGATTAGCACACGGCCCACAAATAGCATATACGATAGATTGAGAGTTCCGAAACTTCGCACGTCACTGTATAATACGCAATTCACTGTTTTATTTAATTACTAGTACAATACCTTGATTTACTGCTAGGGCTCCAAGCAACTGTGTTGTTGAAGTGCTGATGCCGGAATATTTCGACCTGGAGATTCAACGCTCTGGCGATGCTTACAGAAGAGGGTTGTGATAGCAGCTTAGATGCGGCAGGGGTTGATAAACAGATAGGGACGGTTGACCAACTTACTCGGGGAATTGTGGCGGCAAGATCCTTCGAAGAAGTAGCAGGGTGGAGCCAAACGATAACTCACAACTGCTCACCCTGTATATTGATGCTTTGTATTCGTTCCTGTTACGAATCCGCCAACCTGGGCGAAGAATTGTACACACCGGTACTTAGAACTTTAAGGGACAAAAAGCACTTATAACTGCCACAAGTCCGAGGGTACAACGCGCCCCTGAGAACTAAAGGGGTTGTTCTTTGTTCTTAAGTTAACTTGCACATCCGTGCGATAGCGAAGCTTAAATTGGACTCTCCGGGAGGGAACGCGCTGGACGCAGCGTAAATTCGATGATTGCGTCATGCGTAAAACTTTCCATAGTTGGGCAACTTACTCGGGTACATAAAGGATCTATTGTTCGAAGTGCTGAATTGCATCACCCAAAATGTAACGTGCAACAAAACGCGGGGCTTCCCCCGTGCACTACCTCGTCTCGCCGGCGCTGTAATCTGATATCCAAGGCCTCGCCTTTTAACTTGAGGACTGAATGCAAACTCCATCTACCAGCGATTTATTAAGTCACTTAGCAGGGTTTTGATGCTATGATCATGCGTTACAGCGTCTGCCTCAATATTGAAGCAAATGCCTTAATTAAGATACTTTATGCGACAGATGTCGGGGTCTGGCCTACATATGTGCCAAACAGTTAGAGAATTTGGAAAAGATGCCCGATGGCTTAAATTATGCTGCAATATGCGGGAGCAGAATGCGGAATTACACATAGGTTCTTAACGAAAATCGGGAGTCTTAACAAGTTTGGATACTTGAGTAGTAGTCCTTCGTGAAATTTTATTTTCAAGTTGTTGAACGCTTTTTCTCTTTCCTCGTTTCAAATCCACTTTGTGTCCTTTCTCAACAATTCTATCAATGGTAATGTCAGCTCTGAATAGTTTGCAATGAATGTCTTGTAGTAATTCAATAGGCCAAGTAACCCCCTCAATGTTTTCAAGTTCTTGGGTCGAGGTAAATTCTTTATTTCTTCTATCCTCGTTTCACTGATAGTTACTCCATTGTTACTAATCTCATATCCCAAGTAGGCTACTTTCGCTTGCATAAACTGACATTTTTCTAAATTCAGCTTTAGGCCGTTTTCATTTAATGTGCTAATCACTAAATCTAAGTGTACCAAATGTTGTTCCACGTCTTGTGAGAAAACTAATATGTCGTCGACGTAGTGCACGCAAAACTCGTCAAATTTATTCAAAATCTGTTGCATGGCTCTTACTAAAGCTGCACATGACGTTCTCAGCCCGAATGGAACCACTTTAAAATGGAAAATTTCCCCCTCTATTCAAAATCCAGTGTATATTGTTGAATCTTCGTGTAATGGAATCAGCCAGAACGAGTTTCTCAAATCTAATTTTGTTAACACTTTTTTATCCCATATCTGGCTTAACAAATCATCTATCGTCTGCGGACTTTCGTATTGGGGTTTTGTAATTTGGTTTATCCTGCGTGCATCTAAACATAATCTTAAACTACCGTCGCTCTTCTTAACCACCACCATAGGATTTACAAAGTTCGTTTTTGATCGCTCTATTACATCTTCTTCCAACATCTTCTGCAACTCATGCTTGACTTTCTCGCGCTGAGCATATGGTATTGGGTATGATCTTGATTTAAATCCAGTCGTTTCGTCAACAACAAGCTTGTGGCAATATTTTGTTGCTTGTCCTGTCTTTTGATTTAAAATCTCCTTATTCTTCTCGATAATTTTCATAATTCTGTTTTTATCGTGTATGTAATCCATCCCTACCTGTCCATCACTCAGCATTCCTTCCATTATCGCACAATTATTATTTATAATTATTTCGTCTTCGGCACACTGGCTTCGAAAACAAATCATATCGTCTCCCGCTCTATCAGCTGGGCAACAATTTTCACGCATTTGGTCCCCGTACTTGAATCCAGACCAATGCCTTCTAATATCATCTATTTGTATACATTTCTCCATCCCATCAATTTTAATTCCAACTTGCTGAATAATATCGACTCCTATCACAAATTGTACACTATGTAAAATCGCACATCGTATTCCTTCTTACTTATGCTGATCTTAATTGCCAATACTCTTGTTGTAGTTAATATTTTCTTCCTCGTTGCTGACAGTAACTCGATTTTGTTGACTTTTATTATGTTTCTTTGTAAAACGTTTAAATGCCTATTTAGGACTTCCTCTTGTATTAGAGAAACCATTGCTCCGGTATCAATCAGCACCTCATATTCTTGTTCCAGAAATTTTAGTTTAATAAATGGTAAGCATGAGCTTGATGATTCTTCTTCCTTTTCTTCTAATAAAAATTTCCCTTCTTTCTCATGGGTGATGGCGAAGTTTGCGACGTCCTTAAATCTACTATTTACAAAGTGTTTTTCATCTAATTCTAAAATTGAAGTTTTTTTATCTGTCGAGGGCTCCTCATGCACCTCCGCAATCACGATTTGATTCATGTTATCTTCGTCGGGTCTTCGTTGCGTAAATACGTTATTTATAAATTGTCTGTCCTATTGCTTATTAGTCTCCTGCTCCTGGCATCTCCTCTTGTTTCTTTCGTCGATCAACTCGTTATAACTCCTTTGGTTGCTATTTTCCCCCCTATTGTAGTTTGCTCTATTCTGATTCCAATTAGTGTAATTATTGTAGTTCCTTCTCTGATTGTTGTAGTTGTTATAACGATCTTCATGTCGGTTGTTATTCTGGTTGTAATAATTATTCATGTTTTTGTTAGGCCGAAAGTTATTGTTGCCAAAATTATCCTCCCATTTTCGTTTGCTCGACGTTTGATACGCGTTGCTACTATAATTTTGAAAATTACCGTTGGGCTTCGTCTCCTTCTCGTTGTGGACCGCCAAGTCATAGTTTCTTACTATTTATAGGAAATCCCTCAAGGTCTTCACATTCTGGACTGCCACTGCTCGTGTGATCTCGGCCTCTAAATGCCTGGAGAGGTGCTGAATAATTTCCTTCTCCGTCAATCTTGGGGTGAAATACTGAAATTTATTGTATCGGTGCATAATGTAAATCTCTCGGGACCCTCCTCTGTCGATGTACTGTCCAGAGGTCAGCTCAGTTCGCACTTGAGCCTGGTGAGTATTACTCCAATATTGCTCCTTGAACATTTCTTTAAACTCATTGTAAGTGGTGTATTTGCATTTGATGATACTATTCCATATTTCTGCATTATGTTTCATGGTCATGTTAATGACCTGGAGTTTTCTACACTCGGTCGGGATCGTCCGCATCAAGTCGTCCAATTTTGCTAAAAAGATCATCGGCAACTCGCCACTCCTGCCTTTAAATTTGGGAATCATCTCGTTATTTATGTTGGTATGCATTGTGCCTCCGGGAAGCTCTTGTGCTTGCTCGAGCCGGTCGTGTACTTCATGTAGCTCCCTTGTAATCCGATTATCAACCAGGGTAATTCGGTGTGTGTTTCTGTTCTGACCCTCTTGTATTTTTACCCATTGTTCCTCGTTTTTCGTAGCAAGGGTGGCGAACTCAACTTCCAGCACTTCCTTATGTTGTTCCAGTTGCTCTCGGGTTCTATTTTCTACCCCCTTAATTTTGTCCTTAATTTCCTCTCCTTTCTGACCGATCTTTTCTTCTATCAATTGTCCCATTTCTTGCTGTAATTCTTGCCTAATTTCTTCTTTGGTTGTTACTTTGAATGTTTCCAAATTTTTCTGTAACCCCTCAATTCTATCTTGCAACTCTTGTTTGTTCTCCTGTTGCTTCTGCATTAGTTCATTCTTTAATCCTTCCACCATCAATTCGGTGTGGTTGTACCCCCTCGCTTCTTTTTTTCTGCATTCTTTGTCAATTCCTCTTTTAATTCCTGTGTTTTATTTGCAATTAGTTCCTGCATGCTATTTGTTATTAACTCCTGCATGTTATTTGCGGTCCTCTCCGACTCTTGTCTTAATTCCAGTATGTTATTTGCTGTCCTTTCCGACCCTTGTCTTAATTCCAGTATGTTATTTGTGATCATTTCCTTTAGCTCTTTAGCTCACTTTTCTGCTTCTTCTTTATTTTTCTTGTCGCGCTCTTCTGCTTCCTTCTTGCTTTCTTGCTGCATTTGGATGATCGCTTCCATAATCGAATTCATTTCCAGCGTTTGCTTTGGAGCCTGTTGCTGTTGCTCCTCCGCCTGATCCCCTTGCTGTATTTCCTTTGCCACGTGCTGTTCGGGTACTTCAGTGACCTCTTCTGTCTGGTGCTCTTTTTCCTTTCCTTCTTCTACCTGTTTTGTTCTTCTGGTACGCTTATCCATCTTTTTTCTTATTAATTTTTGGGTATATTGGCAAAAACAAAGCGCTCGCACCTACCAGCGTAGCTACCCACACAGATAATAGATTGACAGTATAAAATTTTATATTTTAAAATAGCCCTGTGGTTTTAACTCTTATTTTTGCAAACCTACACAGTTGGATCTAATTATATTGTAAAAATGTTAGGCACCTACTAATTTTAAGCTCGCCTCACGTTGACGGCGACCATTTTTATTGCAATGGTATATGGCTTTAATATAATTAAGATTAATATTTAAAATAAAATTAGCTAGAGCCTCCAATGCTAATATTTTATTTTGGGCTCAGCAAATATTATTACAAATTTATGAAACGCTCAGGGATAATTATTGTGAGTTGTTTTATGTATTACTTGACTTGATGTTCGTATGCCCCTACTTTTTAGATAGAATCTAATTGCAAATTATATTAATGTTGACTAGCTCAGGTAAGCAGAGATCTTATCAAAAGGTGTGGGTCCACAATTACTTTATTGAAAATTTAACCGTACGCCCATGTGCGTAGTTCAAATACACGCTAATGTGCTACAACAGATCTAACTGACAAATTACGTTTATGAAAGTTTACCAAGTGGTTGTCATTTTGGTGTTTTAAGATAATTAAATGCAACTCAATGAGCAAATCTCACAGGTAAATTTATAATTTCCCGCTTTCTAGTAGCGTCAGTAGCTTTCTTTTGTTTTTTTAGGCAAAAACCGTAACTTGATTGTTTCGACCCAAGCCAAGGATCCTAACTTCACTTCTGGGCTTGGATTTTTCAAGTTTAATTTACACAAGGAAATAATTCGCCTGGGCTCTGTTATGCAGCGACGTTTAAGCAGCCTCCCAATAGTTACACAATGGTATAAATTAAATTGGCTTCACAACTAACCTGTGAAACTTTTCCTGCATGCCCGTTTCGAAGCTCGGCCGCAGCAAGAATGTGCCCAGATCTTCTTTGCCGGTGCTTGGATCGCCGTGCTGTCCTCGCAGAAGCTGGATGAGCTGGCGGTTGACGTCCTCTCGTTCTCTGGAACCCCTCTGATGGCTACAGATGCTGTGCGAAGCACGTCTTGTCTTCTCCGGAGCTGGTCGTTAGCACTCACTCGGGCCGATAATGGAAAATAATTTTCACGGCACGGATTTCTTTTAATTCACTCACACAGGTGCAGGGGTAAGTTATATGCACCCTGCCGAAGTTTTGTTATAAAATAACTTTAAACGTATAAAATTGTAAATTTTCGGGAGCAAATAAAACTGTTGCTAATTCAAGAATTTTATTCGATTGTCTGCCTTGTTATTATGACGTCAGTAACTTTTTACTAATTCGCCATTGGTCCCTGTGATATCCAAGCGGATTTGAACAGCTAGCATCAGGAGTACAAGCCCGGGGACTCTGCCATATGAGCTACTTTGCACTCTGTTTTGCCTTCTGCATTTTTTTACCTTTTAAGAATATGCTCAAAGAGAAATTTATACAACGATTTCCGACTTGCAATTTACCTCGACAAGCATATGACCATTCTATTCATAATCGAATTACTAATACATGGATTGGCTTTTGCATTTACCATCCTCTTTTAATATTCTAAACTAATTAAATATTGTGGTCCCATTCTTCTTAGGTTTAGAACTCTGCCTTTCCTTTTATGTTACGATTTTAATACTTATTACAGGCATTGCTTTGCCAATATGATTGCTAATTCAAATTTGATTTTATTTTATTTGTTGCCATTAAATCCTATCTCCCATTCTGAGCTTTTATTACCTATTAATTAGTTTGCTGTGCTCTAGATGTGCGATTCAGGGCTTAAGACTATCTCAATATATATACAGGGTGTAGAAATGTTTTACGCACCATAAGGTTTTCAATGGTAATTTTTTCATATGACAATATTTGCTTCCCTAATTATTTTAGAGCAAACTTGTACATAGGTTTTTTGTAGAGCAAACAATTCTGCATCCATTTGTGCCATCATTTTTGTCATTTTACGTCAGATAACTTAATAATGAAAGAAAGTAGAATTATCATTTTTTCAAAAATCAGTGCAAATTGTAAAGTGGTGGTATGCTGGAAGCAGATCAGGTGCAATAAGTGCCATGGTTGCCGCTACATTTGACAGATGCAAACAAATAAACAGCAAACTTATTTGTTGATGCTTTGAGATGCTTCAATAATTTCAAGGCACCACTGATTTGTCTAAAAATGGTAATTTTATTTCTTTAAATGTTAGGTTTTCCGACATGTAAAATGACAAATGCTGGCATAAATGGATACAGAATTTTTTTCTCTACAAAAAACTTCCATACAAGTTTGCTCTAAAATAATTAGGGAAGCAAATATTGTCATATGAAAAAATTACCATTGAAAACCTTATGGTGCGTAAAACATTTCTACACCCTGTATATATATTGAGATAGTCTTAAGCCCTGAATCGCACATCTAGAGCACAGCAAACTAATTAATAGGTCATAAAAGCTCAGAATGGGAGATAGGATTTAATGGCAACAAATAAAATAAAATCAAATTTGAATTAGCAATCATATTGGCAAAGCAATGCCTGTAATAAGTATTAAAATCGTAACATAAAAGGAAAGGCAGAGTTCTAAACCTAATAGGAATGGGGCCACAATATTTAATTTTTCGTTATGAATAGTATGTTGGCGGCACTGTACGTCTATGTCAAATTCGAGGTTAGCAGGTTAGATTTTGTGTTAGTTTCTGTCAAAACTGACGGAAAACCTAACCTGATAACCTCGAATTTGACATAGACGTACAGTGCCGCCAACATACTATTCATAACGAAACTCCAGCGAGTCGCCGGCGAGTCGCTGGCGAACGACTATGCATACGGGTGTTAGTCTTGCGTTCAAGGTCAGGGTTAGTCGGGGATTTATAAACTATCTTTTTTTAAATAGTTTTCCGAGTGAAGAGGTTCCTCGGTCTGTTTTATTAGACGATTTTTGGAATACTAGGTAGGTAATAGCTATTAACATATCTAGGAATGTTATGAGTATCATAACTGCCGCAGATGTTTTGAAATCCGAGCTCGCAGAGCGAGGATTTTAAAACTTCTAAGGCAGTTATGATTCATAACATCCGTGATTTGTTCAATAGTTTATCGGTTGCTATATGGTTATGGTTGCCATGTAGGGTAATATTCTTTAACCCTACAGATAAGTTATGACCTAGTTACCTGTCTACTTTTGTATATGTAAACAAAGGCTTAATATCCTGAAACCGATAAAATGTTAAATAGGGGGTTTTTCTTATATTTAGTGTAGCGTTTTTAAAAATGATAAACAATGGCAGGTGTGTCTAAATTCTAACAGGGGTGGGGCACAGGGGGCGATTTTTGAATTAGTTTCGCCAACTACGCAGCCGTTTATGAGATACTTAGCCTTGCGTTCAAGGTCGAGGTTAGTCGGGGATTTATAGACTGTCGTTTTGTTTAAATAGTTGCCCGAGTGAGGAGGTTCTTCGGTCTGTTTTTATTATACGATTTTTGGAATACTGGGTAGGTAAAATGTTATATATGGTGTGTTTCTTATAATAAGTGTATCGCTTTTAAAATTGATAAACAATGGCAGTTGTGTATCAATCTGGACAGGGATGGGGTGGCGAAAGCGATTTTTTAAAAATTATTTTCGCCAAATACATAGCCGCTTCGGAGATTTACTCCATTTTTCTGTTTTTCAAGTTTTGAGTTAAACGAATTTCCTCAAGGACAAGCGTATTCGAGTCAGATAGGGGGTGCTTAAAATATTAACACGGCCGGTCATATAAAGACTGGTATTAACAATATCGCATCAAAATGGTAGTGCTTACATTTTATTTATTAGTAAACAATTTTTTAAAATTTATTAAAATTGTCGTATATAATATATGTATCCTGCTGGCTTGCAGATTTTCTTCGGAATGATAAGGAAATAAATCCTTTTTCCCATTCAAATCAGCCTTAGAATATCCTACTACAAGGATTTTTACGATTCCGTTGCTGAGCCTATATTACATGGGCTTGTTAAGCCCGGTTGTAGTTTGCTTTTAGAATATCCTGATATTAGTATGGTGCAGACATTGTTTTAGCGCCAAATAGTAAACCTGAAATGGAAGCTTGTGTAGCATCAATGTTATTTTTCATTGAGGAATTATTATTATATTTCATCCTGTTCAAGTATTTTTCTTGTTTTATATTAGCCGGTTGATTAGTTTTACAATTATGTTCCAGATATAAATAGCATCGCTAGTGGCTGCTGCGCTTATCCTTCCGTAACCTCGACTTTGCTTTGGACGGTTGCAGCTCGTTCTTACGGATTTGCCAGACTGGATGCAAGGGGGCGCCCTGGAGGGCATAAAGGGATGGAGAGAAGTAAGATGCACGCTTGGTCATCGTAGATAAGTCCTAGCATTCACATGTGTCAGTGGCATTGATGGTAAGTATGGAATAAGAAAGCAATGTTCTCCCGGGGCTACTTTATAAGTGTTTTTCATATTATCTATACCAGGGCTGTCCAACATGAGGCCCGCGGGCCGCATGCGGCCCGCCATGTTATTTTGCGGCCCCCGAATCGGTAGATTACTACGACTATACTTTCAGAAAAGATGAATCTAGAATATACATTATAAATAATTGAAAACGATTTAAAATAGGTACATAGGACAAAGGTACAAAAATATATCATTAGTAAAAGAATTTTCACTTTATCTGGCAACATTGTGTTAGGAAACAGTCCCGCCCACCTCCGATGTAAGGCTTGTCTTGTCCGTTGTCTCAGTCTGGCAGTGGCCACCAACGCGAATGGTGCTGTAGCGACCAGACACCTGTTTTTGATTGTTTTTTAGTAGTGTTTAGTTCTTCTAGTTGTTAATTGTTGTTAATTAATGATTACTTTGACAGTTTTTACTTATCAACAAATATCATTTTATCTAGCTTACTTATCTCTATAACTCTTGCCCCTGTATTACTTTTTTATTATATATAAAACGTATTTAAATTTGATACATCGCCTAATCAAATCTTAGCCGCGATGCGCGTGGAAGCGAAGTATGAACGACCGCGTCGTTCCCTCTCCAGTGGAAGCTACGACAAGTACCCCGATACCGCGGCAGAAAAGATATAAAAGAAGCTTGCACTGCCAGTTCCAACGACTTGAGATGACCTATCCTGTCCAGCTCTGATTCGAATTCCCTCCTTTTCTACCTGGGCCCTCCGGTCTGACAAGCTGAATTGTCTAACGGAGTAGGCCTGCAACCTTTACCAGACCAGGCTTCAAGGGATATGACGTGTTGTACTGTTAGCCCGAGAAGTTGAAATTTTCCGCAAGAGCAAGACCGCTAGAATTCGATTTAACTTTGATTATTGAACTTTCTTGGGAAATCGAATCTCTGAGGCTTTAACCCTGACTTGATACGCTGTACTGTCTTGCAGGGTTAACTGTTTAAAAGCCATTTTCGACCGCGTAATTTTTAAACGAAAATCCCGGCGCCCCGAGAGGTGAAATGGTACTCCTCATAACCTCATTTTACTAATAATTAAACCTGTAACCTGTAGGAATCGCAGCCTCTACCCCGATTATGAGCGGCTAGAGCCCTGTAGCCGCCCTTCATAAACTCATTTGCAGGGCCCCTTTTTGGTCATTAAAAGGCGAATTCCTGGACTTCGAAGTTCGACTCAGCAGCCCGCAAATTCCCTACCGGGGGATTGTCAACATCATTTTCCGGCTCAAGGCGAATAAATTCCATCTGCAGGATTTAACACCGCGTTTGCTTGTTGCGCGTTGTAAGGTATCAGCACCCTATGTACCAGGATTTAGGCACTGACGTCGGCCCCAGGTAACTCTTAAAATCGCTATATTCACCGGAAAATTACAGCTTAAAATCACTGTCAACAACTGCTGAGTGGAAGGTCAAGTGTGAAGGAACAAAAGACCTACTCAGACCATTTCCCGAAGAATCGGCGTGCGTACCGGCGGACTAAAAATAGGGACCCGCAACACTCGCAGATGCATTGGGTTGCAGTTCTACCCACGAAACCAGTCACCGCTCCAGAAGAACATGTTAATTTTAAATAATGTACAACTCAGAGTTATTTTCAATTAATCATTGTAACTAGCTAAAAACATTATATTTGTTTTGGTAATTATCTGGTGTTTTCCTAATCGAATATATATTTGAGTGAACGCATTTCTCCGATTTGAGCTTAACCCGATATATAAATCTTTGACGTCCTTAGTAAGGCGGTGAAACGTCACATCTCTAGACGTAAATTTACATTAACTGATGTAATTTTGTTCTTTTGTCGGTATCTCAAGAACGTAAAGGAATTAACCTAAAGTGAATATACATTTTTTGTTTAGAATCCCCTTTAAAACACATGGTGGAAGTTTGTCGGTTACCTCAGGGAACACCCTGTATTTCTCTTTTATGTTTTAATGCTTTTTGTAATGTAACGTAAGCTTCTTGAATAAATAAAAATTAGTATTAAAAGTCGCATACGACACATTTTATGATGTTGCCCTCATAACCTTCAAATTTTTTACAGTGGCCCTTGGGCCCCTTGAAGTTGGACAGCCCTGATCTATACCACGTTTTATCAGGACTTGTGTTGTTTTCATATATGGTGATCATGTTTGATCTATAGCGTTTGCGGTCCTTTACGAAGGATGGCAGATTACCTATGCATCTGTTAGGCAAGGCTGCAACCCTTGCAGTTGTATATTAAGGGTAATTTACGCGTATGCTGCTGGTCGGCTAATAACATCTCATTAATTTATTATGATGCGCTGAAACAACCTGGTGTGTATTGGTAGTGTATGGATATAGATTCCGTACTTATTATACCTCAAACTTCTCTGTGCATTGTCGTTGGTAGTTGTAACTATCACATACAGAAGAGTGCATTATAATACAGAAGAAGGTGAACTGCAGCTTCTCGACGCTTTAGTTTCCCAGCGCCGAACCGTAGCTATATAACAGTTATAATTAGTTTGATTTAAAACGTTCTGAAGGCCTGCTTAGTGTATCTTAAGTGCATGATGGCTTTATTGTTAACTTGAAACTGACAAATCGTCTGCAAACCCTATCACTTATACCTATTGTGTTCCTTCTGTAAATTTGATTCGACTAAACTTCTCTTTTATTACACTTTTTGAGGTTGGCGGAGCGTTCTAAGGACTTGACCGTAAATTAAAGGGTAGGTCACGGAACAAAGCTAAAGATACAGAAGCGACACTTCACTAGCGGCACTTTGAAGTTCGTGGGTCACCGTGACGTAACTAGGCCATAAGTCTGGCCAGTAAAGTCGGCATTGGCAAAGCATGCGGTATACAATATAAGTCATTTCTTGAGTTACAATTTGGTTTTGGCCAAGGCAAGAAGCGATTTGTTTATTAGGCTATGTTTACAGGATCTTGTTATGGCTAAAAACAGGATACAAATACAGTTTGCAGGTTATATCTACAATTAAATATAAGACTTCTGCGCCTATGTTCTGCATCTACAATAGTATTAATAAAAAAGTAAATACAAATTACACATTACACATATGTATTACAAATGCTGCAGAATAATACATTTTCTGTTTTTTAAATTTGTAGTTTTTAGAGCTCTATTTGAATATTTTAAGATATAAAAAAATCGTAATCGTATAAAAAGCTTTATAATGTAACTAGTGATGGGCAAAATCTAATACCATTCAGAATCCAATACATCGCATTCAAATACTTTTGAGAATCGAATGATCATTCGAATGCAAAATCGCACTCGAATTCAGATTCGAGTTGTGTGCTCGCTCTCGTATTGAGAGAATGGTGAGGTGTGACCTCGACTGGGCGACACGCAACACCAGAGATAACGAGAGAACGAGACGCTGCACGTGCACAAAGCAAAAATAAAAAATTCTTTTGATTGGAGGCGGTTCAGTTTACCCTATTAATAACGTATATTTGTTATGAAATATTTAAATGTTAAATTTATATCTAGTACCGAAAATGAATATGAGAAAAGGACTGTTTATAAAATAGTTGTTTTTATTGTTGTTACGGGCCTATGTATTTCTTTAAAATAAATTATTAAGGCAACCCCAGCGTTTGTTTCGCTTTCCCTTCTCTGTATCTGTTTACATTTTTAGTAGATTTAGTTGCATTTATGATTTTGGTGGTACTATATCGTTTGAGTGTGCAATATTCAGTCTGTGTGGTAATATTTTAATTTTATATTTAATTCTGTAGTCTATATTTAACTAGAAACATTTCAGCACCAACTATTCAAGTGAGACCTAGATAAAAAAAACTCTCGTTTGAGAGTTGATTCCATTCCTGCCTTCTACAGAAATCAAAATACCTATAAGTATGTAATATCTATCTAAAGTCGAAACTTTCGGAATGGCAACGGGCAGTTCTCTGATCATTCATATAGTTGCTTTCGGACCAAGTTTGTGGCAGCGGCATTCTTTAAACTTCTATGATACGCAGAGCTGTGCTAGCTAAAGCTGAAACGATTCGAGTGCGAATTCGAGTACCAAGCGCCGATGCATTCGAATTCAGCATTCGGATCGGAATCGAGATCACGCCCGGCGAGATTTACAAACACCGATTAAGTTTTCGATTCGAAGCATTCGAATACACTCAAAAGAATCGAATGCATTCGAGATCTTGCAAGAATCGAATACTGTAGTAATTTGCATTCGAATAGTCCCATCACTAAATGTAACTGTATGGGAAATATTCGTAAGGATGGTTAAATGATTTATTTTGTAAAATCTCATATAGAGTTTTGCTTATGTTTTGTTGGAAAACCAGTTTTTCAATGTTGTGTAGAAATTCTGCTTCACGTTCCCGTATAAATTAGGTGAAAATTAATGGGGGAGTTTTAAGATTTCCAAATACGTCTTTTTTTTTGTTTTTATATGCTTTGAAACGAATGTAGAAGCTGCTTTCTGCACTATGAGCAGTTTCTTTAGAAAATTCTTCACATTTTGTACATGTATGAACAGATAAAGATTTTTTAACTAAATATCCACACACACAATACAATGCATTTTCTTGTACTACATTTTCTTTATAATCTGTAGCAGAAACAGCTAGTGTCTTTGACGTTTCAGTTGCTATTATTCCTTCGTTGGCACTGCTGCTGGATATTGTACATAAAGAAATATCGTTTAGTGTTGTGATTAGATTATCAAAATCTTCTGCTCAGTTAGCATTACTGGAATGTGCGAGATAATGCATACAAAATAATTTTTTTAAATGTCCACATAAATTGTATGGGAGTAGGGTTATAACAACTTCCACTTTGCTGTCGCACATTGCAGAAAAAGTTTTCTAAACAGTTCTGATTCAGTAGCCTAGTAAATATGTAGTTAATGTTGTGTTCTCTCAAATAATTAAACAACTGCAGAACAGAGGATATTGTTATTTGTAATCCTGTTATGCATTTTATGCTATTTGTAACATTTTCTCCCTTTTTATCCATAACTACAATGTTCTTAAAAAACTGTTTTATTGATTCTAAAAATTCGATTTGGTATTTTGCACCGATAAACGCTTTATTGTAAAATTTTTTACTTCTCATTTGCATCGAATTCAGGATTTCGAAGAGTTTGTCGCAGTTCTCTATCAATTCCACTGTCCCTTCGGCACTTCGTGGCAATGCTTTAAGGTGTATATACGTTTGTAGACCTGCTGCTACAGTATGTCTTAAAACTTGTAACGCCAATTTTACCTTCATCATTTTAAAATGAGTGGGGTTTATATGGGTATCTGTTAGCTTGGGTGCTAAGCGCAAGTTTTGTGTTTTATTCGATTCATAAAACTTTTCGATTACTCCCCACGAAGCAGTTTTATTATCGAAGAGAAAATCGTGTTTTGAAAGCACATTTCTAATCGCTTTAAAAATTTGAGGAGTATCAAATACGTAATAAACAGTTTAGAATTAATTTCAAAAAATGGCTTTTCCGGAGATACATTTAAAATACGTGATAATTTTATAAAACTGGAACCCGTATATCTGATACAACTGAGCACACATTTAAGCCAATATTTTGAAGTTGCTTAATGCTTTCTTCTATAATAGTTCTGTTCGCAGCTGCTATTAACGCAGAAATACCCCATAGCAAATAAACCTCTTGTCATAATTACTAATACATTTTTGGGTGGAAGTAATTCCTAATCGATTTTTGATTCATTATGTTAGTAAAACTCACAAAAGCTAATAAAACTACACCGATAAAGTGGTAACGCTACGTACGCGGTAGCCAAGCGCTGGAGTTAAAATGCAGAGTTTACTAGTCAGAAGGCGGAACTGCAGTCCTGTGACGTCACGAGTATGGGGACACAATTCGCTCAGGAGTATCGCTTCTGTATCTTTAGCTTTGTTCCGTGGCTAGGTGGTGGGGAGACGTTCTAGACACTGATTTATCAAGGCCATGGTCTTGGCTTGAACTCAAGGTCGAGTAATGGGGAGTTGCTAGCCAGCAATCTTGAACTCAAGGCCAAGTGTGGCGGAGATATGCTGGCTTTGAACTGAAGGTTCAACTTGAAATCAAGACTGAGCGAGGAGTGATCTTGGCTTTGAACTCAAGGCCAAGTGGTGTAGGAGAGGATCCTGCCACACGAAGAGGTATGTATTATACAGAGTAACTATACACACAACACGTTTTATCAGTACTTTTATTGTTTTCGTAAATGAGGGCTGCAACCCTAGCAGTTGTATATTAAGGGTAATTTATGCGCATGCTGCTGTTCGGCTAAGAAGATCTCATTAATTTATTATGATGTGCCGATAGAACGTAGTATGTATGGGTAGTGTATGGATATTGACTCCGTATTTATTACGCCTCATACGATTTAGGCTCTTCTCTGTGCTTTGATGTTAGTTGTAATTATTACATAACGAGGCGTGCAAGGTGCACGCAGCTTCTCGACGTTAGTTTCCCAGCGTCATAGCTACCTAACAGATATAATTAGTCCGATCTATAACGTTGTGATGGTCAGCTTAGCGTATCTTAGGTGCATAGTGGCTTTATTGTATGTGTGTTGTTGTTAGCTTAAAACTGACAAATCGTCTGCAAACTTTATACCTTGCTATTGTGTTCGTCCTGTAATTTTAATGCAACTAAATTTCCCGTTAATGTGCATTGCAGCTTCGCGACCTTAGTTTCTTAGTGCCATACAGACATCTAACAGTTACCATTAACCAGAACCTAAAGTATCGTAAATGACGTATATGTCCTCAGTACACAGATCAGATATGGATAATATCAATTTGATGTCGCAGACAAGGTTTTTTTCGCTTCTTCTACATTAGGTACTGGTATTGCACGTAATTTAACCGTATCTAAACGATTTTTCCTAAGTGTAACAATCTCCCTAGCACCCTAGCACCATCCTTCCGATTTTCCATAACTACTATTATTAGGGTTCTTTCTCGATTTGCTTTAAAATTAAGGCTGAGATCGCTAGCTTGGCTGCTGAACGTAGTGAGAATGTTGAGGCAGTCCTGTCTTAGAATGCGATGCCAGACACATCCAACTATTTTAGTAGCGTAGAGGTGTAAATGAGGCAATTTTGTAATAACAGTATATCGTGTTACTGCTTGTTTAAAATAACAATTACATCTTCTACTGCAAATTGCTGTTAACAATAACAAATTTTTACGTAAGAATCTACCTCTACTTCGAGTCGCTAGGATTGAGGCAGGCCGGGCCGTACAAAATAAGATGACTTCCGCTAACTTGCAGTAGAGTGTCGACAGAATTTCAATATCCACTGCACGCTGTGATTATGTAGTGCATATGTGGGACTTGAGATATTTGATCTTCACATAAACGTTATGTGCCATTAAAAATAACTGCAACCCTAGCGACGATGCCTTGAAGGACTTCACCGGCTAAACGACATATCGGAGTAGGAAACGTCGCAGAATAAGGTAGTTGTAAACACATTCGAAATTTTATTATCCATTAGCGTAATGTTTCGGAGACTACTAATTAATCCTCATTTGCCATCTTTTTACTTCGCTAGTTTTGAGTATCTAATAAAACTCTTTTAATTTGTGTTCAAGTGTTTACTTTGCAAACTAATAATTAACATTCTTGATGCGTGTGTTTGTGTGAAGTATTGGCTACTATGTTGATGTTATAACAATTATTTATTCTAGTGCCCCAAGACGCCCTGCATATGGACAACGAGCAGCTACCTTTCGGTTCTAGCGGCTAGTTTATGAAGGACTTGACGTACGACTGAAGGGCTCGGTGTTGGTGAAGTGTTTGCCGGTGCATAATCCCGAGGCAGGAAGACATCGCCTTGTAAAATACATATTAAATAAGGAAACTTAATGGTAAATAATAAGCGTACTACATTTATTATTAAATAATAAACTATTGGGAAACTTTACTGAAAAGTGTTTTAACATCTCAAATTTCATTATCTATTACCCATCTCAAATTTCATTATCCATTACCCTGCTGTTTCGAGGACTACTAATTAATCCTGATTTAATATCATTTTTACTTGCTTGCACTAATGCTATTTTATGGCAGTTTACAAGTGCAGGTCATTTACTAAAATTTGTTTAATTTGTGTTCAGGTGTTTCATTTGTAAACTAATAATTAACATTCTTTGCGTGAAGTATTTCTTAATATATTGGTACTATAATTATTTATTCTAGTGCCCCAAGATGGCCTGCATATAGACGACGAGCAGCTACCTTTTCGGTTCTAGGGGCTAATTTATAGAGGACTTCACGTCTGACAGAGGAGGTCTGGGAGGTTGTGGTAGTGAAGAGTTCGTAGGTGCATAATCCCGGAGCTGGAGGACATCATCAACCGGATCCTCGCGAAATTTGATAAATATTCTTTGTGTACCTTACTGCATTACGCATTTATCTCTTGGTTGAAATAAAGCTTTTTAACATTGTGTCTCTTTTATTCAATTTGTTGAGGTTGGTCGATGGGTTTAAGCCCTTGACCTTAAAGTAAAGACTAGGTGGTGGGAAGACGTTCTAGACACTGACTTCAAGACCGTGGTCTTGGCTTTGAACTTAAGGGCAAATGGCGGGCAGTTTCTAGCCAGCAACCTTAAACTCAAGGCCAAGTGTGGGGAAGCTGTTCTAGCATTAAACTAAAGTCCGACCTAAAATCAAGGCTGAACAATGAGTATTCCAGCTTTTCACGGATGCCGTGGGGTGATTCCTGCTTTACATGTGGTCGCGGCCTTAACCTTGAACTCAAGGCCAAGTGGTGGGGGAAGGTTTCAGAACTATCCATGCTGGTGTTGAATGTGGCCTTGCCTTGAACGTGGGCTTGGCCTTGAACTCAAGGCCA
Organism: Agriotes lineatus; assembly: GCA_940337035.1. Taxonomy (NCBI): domain Eukaryota; kingdom Metazoa; phylum Arthropoda; class Insecta; order Coleoptera; family Elateridae; genus Agriotes; species Agriotes lineatus. The sequence goes on from CALNHX010004994.1 coordinate 44,434, forward strand.
AGTGGTGGGGGGAGGTTCAAGAACCATCCACTTCCCTCTACTGAGCACCTGTTAGTAAAGGCACACTTACCAGGGATACAATTATTATATTTTGATCGACACTAGGTATTACAGTAGTACAATAATATTTTGTGTAGTTAATATTTACTGAAAAACGTGCTTTTCAAACGTTTTAACCCACCTTAATACAAAACTATTGAATTTGAGTTTTTTGGATACAGAAAAATTTAATATTGCAGTTTTATATTGCTAAATGGATTCCAAATGCACTCCTACAGAGTGTACAACCCCTACAATCAATTCTAAGCCTGTTATTAACCACCTGCTAGTAAAGGCATGCTTACCAGGAATAAAATTATTAAATTTTGATCGACACTAGGTATTATAGTAGTACAATATATTTCCTAGAGTTAATATTTACTGAAAAACCTTTCAGACGTTTTGAGGCACCTTAATACTAAACTATTAAACTTGAGTTTTTTGGATGCAGAAAAATTTAATATTGCAGTTTTATATGGCTAAATAAGTTCCAAATGCACTCTTGCAGCGCCTACAACCTCTACAATCAATTCTAAGCCTGTTAGTGATCACCTGTTAGTGAAGGCATGCTTAACAGGGATAAAATTATTAAATTTTGATCGACACTAGGTATTATAGTAGTACAATAATATTTCCTAGAGTTAACATTTAATGAAAAACCTGCCTTTCAGACGTTTTCACTCACATTAATACTCAACTATTGAATTTGAATTTTTTGGATGCAGAGAAATTTAATATATTGCTAAATAGGCTCCAAATGCACTCCAACAGCTTGTACAACCTCTACAATCAATTCTAAGCTTGTTATTGAGCACCTGGTAGTAAAGGCACGCTTACCAGGTATAAAATTATTATATTTTGATCGGCACTAAGTATTAGTATAATATAGTACTACAATAATATTTTTAGTAGTTAATACACTCATCGGCACGAAAAACGGAGCACTTGCATTTTTTGATTAGATTTAAAATTGTATCCCTTTGTGATGTTTTATTATTACATTTAATATTATACATTTATTATACATGTTATAATGTTAAATGTATAATAAATGTATAATAATAAATGTAATAATAAAACAACACAAAGGGATACAATTTTAAATCTAATCAAAAAATGCAAGTGCTCCGTTTTTCGTGCCGGTGAGTGTATTTACTGAAAAACGTGCTTTTCAGACGTTTTAAGCACTGCAATACTAAACTATGAAACTGGAATTTTTTAAATGCAGAGAATTTAATATTGCAGTTTTATATGTCTAAATGAGTTCCAAATGTACTCCTACAGCGTCTACAATCAATTCTAAGCTTGCTATTGAACACCTCTTAGTGAAGCTACGCTTTTTTTTTAAATTTTAAGTTAGCGTGATCTGTACGATATTCGGCCAGCGCAAAGTGTGTTGACAGATGTATCTAAATATAGTAGGTAAAGGTACTTTTGTAATAACACCTTACTCTTTATCTATTATATTTTTAAGTTAGTGTGTGCAAAAAAGTTTACTAGAAGTTGATATATTTCCATTTTATTAGAGTGTAGAAGGACGCGTATGTCAATAGGCAGTTGGATACCTATATCCAGTAATTCCTTAATTAATGTTTCTCTTGCAATAGAGTACAGAGGGCAATTAAGAACAATATTATTTAAATCTGATACGCTGGATATGCATGTATGGCAGTAGGGATTGTCTATTACGTTGATCTTATATAAGTGTGCGGGAAAACATCCATGTCCTAGTTTTAACCTTGAAATGGTGGAAGAAAATTGTCGATGGCTGTTAAAGTACGCTAATGAGGTAGAAAGCTCTAAGTGAATAAATCTATATTGCGTGGACGAATGATTAGCAAATTCTTCCCATTTGTTTTAAATTCACACCTTAGGTTATGTTTAATTTCTACATACAAATCGCTACTTGGAACCATTATATTTAAATTTTCATTTGGTGATTTAGCTAGTTTATCCACAGTTTCATTTCCAGGAATTCCAGCGTGTCCTTTAGTCCAAACGAAGTTACCCTGGTATTATTTGCATAATGTTTGTTGACTAAATTAATAATTTTAGCAATAAATGGGTTCTCCAAATTTTTAAAATTGTGTACATCAATAGCTTCTAGAACAGATCTTGAATCTGATGCTATTATGATATGTGAGGAGTTATTTTTACAATATCGGAGTCCCTCCATTATAGCAGTAGCTTCTGCAGTATATACAGAGGCCTGTTTTGGGAGATTATAGGATTTTTGGCAAATAGTCGACGGAATGTAGAATGCACAGCTAGTGTTATGTGGTGTTTTAGAACCATCTGTGTAAATTACAACAGTATTGGTGGTATCCCAACGATTGATAAATTCCAAAAATAATTTTCCATTCATTGACCTCATATCACTATATTTTGGAAAATATACTTCATATTTACACCATAAGTATTCATATCTTAAGGTAGTAAATATTGAAACATTGCTACAATATTTATCTAAACACGCACTAGAAAAAAATGCTTCAGCTAATGGGGGCAAATTTTTCTTATTCCAAAATTTATTTGTAAGAGTTAGAGGAGCTAATGTTGCAATTCTGTTTATCAAATACTCATCTGGACTTGATCTGAGCTTTATAACATATTTAGCAGATAAATATCGCCTTCGTAGGTCGAGCGGAGGTTCTTGGGCTTCTGCTAGCATAGGTAGAATAGGAGAGGACTTCATTATTCCTAAGCATATTCTTATGGCTCTGTATTGACATCGATCTATCAGTTGCAGAGTTGTATTACAAGCTGAACCATAAAATATACTACCGTAATCTAGAATAGACCTTGTATACGTTTTATAAAGGTTAACGCAATAGATGGTGCTGCACCCCAATATGTTTTTGTTACTGCTCGTAAGAGGTTAAGTCGTTTTCGCATCTATCTACGGTGTACTTTGCTTGTTCTCTCCACAGTAATTTTTTATCTAATATAATACCTAAATATTTGGTACTATTGCTAATAGATAATGTACTTCCTGATAAAACTATTTGGGTCATACTAGGATTGCGATGGCGGGAGAAAAATATAACCGTTGTTTTCTCTACCGATAAATCAAACCCGTTTCTGCAGCCATACTTGTAAATTGGACATTGTAATGTTTAGCTTTTCAATGGTAATATCATATTTGGGATGGTTAGTGTAAAAACAAATATCATCTGCATATTGGATGCATTTGATGGGAGTATTAATTAACTGATGTAGGCTTATTGTATATATCTATTAGCGAAAACACTTAATTAAAGCATTAATTAAACAAAGTATCGCACCAGCTTTATTAATAAGTGAATTACACCGTATTTAAGTCATACAATGCTCTCTGCACCGGCGCTTGAGCCAGCCTCGAGTCGACTCTGCCCTCTCACACAACGCCTTCGAATTTCTAATACAATATTGCTTTCATAAGGGCAGTCGGCTGCAGACAGTTTATGACTAATTACTGTCATCGGTGACCCATGGGTGATGAAATCCACACCGGCCAAAGGGCTGAGAATCCGCCTGGAGGCTAGAATTCGTCTGGACGCTAACACGGCCAATCCTGAACTGTTTTTCGCTCTCGAAAAACCCAGATCTGCTAAACAAAGAACATAGTACGGCTCGTGCTTCGCCGTACACACACCTTACTAACTCATGTCAGGTACTTAAGGACTTATCATTCACACGTGTCGAACTGACTCGTCTTGTCACCATAGTGCTCAGAGGACACAGTTATCACAATCATCAGTTTTCAACTCTCAAACATTTACCCTGTCAACATATGCCCAAAACATACACGTCTCCAACATTATACTTGCTACTCAGAGGCCATCAACTTTGTCACTCCGCAATGCTCAGAGGTCTCTACCTAGACTTGTCATTCGGCAGTGCTCAGATGGTACTCTAGTGCGTGTTACTCTGCTGCTTGGTACTCAGAGGCCATCAACCTTGTCACTCCGCAACGCTCAGAGGTCTGTAACTAGACTTGTCATTCGGCAGTACTCATAGGGTTCTCTAGGCTTGTTACCCTGCTACTTGGTACTCAGAGGCCATCAACCTTGTCACTCCGCAATGCTCAGAGGTCTCTAACTAGACTTGTCATTCGGCAGTACTCAGAGGGTCCTCTAGGCTTGTTACCCTGCCACTTGGTACTCAGAGGCCATCAACCTTGTCACTCCGCAATGCTCAGAGGTCTCTAACTAGACTTGTCACTCGGCAGTACTCAGAGGGTCCTCTAGGCTTGTTACCCTGCTACTTGGTACTCAGAGGCCATCAACCTTGTCACTCCGCAATGCTCAGAGGTCTCTAACTAGACTTGTCATTCGGCAGTACTCAGAGGGTCCTCTAGGCTTGTTACCCTGCTACTTGGTACTCAGAGGCCATCAACCTTGTCACTCCGCAATGCTCAGAGGTCTCTAACTAGACTTGTCATTCGGCAGTACTCAGAGGGTCCTCTAGGCTTGTTACCCTGCTACTTGATACTCAGAGGCCATGAACCTTGTCACTCCGAAATGCTCAGCGGTCTCACTCGACTTGTTATTTCGCAATGCTCAGAGGGTACTATGGCTTGTTACCCTACTACCAAACACATGCAATGTCGCAATATTTTTTTTTGCAGTACTTATCAAGCAAAAATACTATCAATCAAACTTTCAAACAACTAAGTAACTTCCTAACACGGACCACTCGTGACTAGGTAGTACTTACCGAAAATAGAGAAGAAAATACTCCGTTTCAGAAGAGGGGTGGGTGGAGCAGGTATAAAGAGGGGAAAATTCAGTGGTTTTCTGGACAGTAGTGTTTAATGTTAATTGCACCTTTTGCAATGCGCTCGTCCATTCTGACTTCTTACTTTCTATAGCTAGCAAGTCTACCATCGTACTCACGTACCGATCAATTTGACCATTCGCGCGCGGCTCACCAGTAGCGACCATGTGGTGTTCAATATGCAATTCCTTAAATAGGTTCGATAAACACGCACTACGAAAATTGGAGGCTCGGTCTGTGATTACCAAACTAAGTGTTTCAAAAGTGCACAGATGTGTACGATAGACTCGAAGCGTGTCATTGGCCGTCAACATTTTAATCGGAATTAGTTGTAAGAACTTTGTAAACGCATCAATAAATAGAAACACGTAGCGGAAAGCATCTGAACCAGGGGGAAAAGGTCCGGCAATATCGCAATGTATGGTATGAAAGGGCACTGAGGTTTTATCAATTGGGTGGAGGTAACCATCCATTTTTCCCGGATAAGGGCTTGCTACTTACACAAACAAGACAATGTTTAAAATATTTTCGCACAAAAGCAGCTAGCCGTGAAAACCAAAATTAAGCTGCGACGGCAGAAAAGGTTTTATCATAACCGACGTGAGAGTTATCATCATGGCATAAGTTTAAAATATTAAGTCGACTTCCCTTACGTATAAAAACACGCAATGGATTCTTTCCTATATTTCTATAAAGAATGCCATGTTTCACAGAATAATCGCGTGCCGCGGTAATGCCATCATCCACCTCTTTTATGAGTTTTTGAGATTCAGAATCTTTGGTTTGCACGTCCTCGATCAAATTCGGAGTATCAACCACATGAACTTTTATAGGTTTCATACTCAGATAATCAGAATTTGGCAGCCTTTTGCCTTTTCGATATAAGGTAACAGAAAAAAATTTTGTAAGTAAATCCACCAGCGGGCAATTCGAGGCACAATAGGAGCTTTTTGAATAATGTTATTTTGGAGTAGCTCACTGATAATTTCTCGCACTTGCTGTCGTTCTACTACGGGCGATATGGGTGGTAAGAAACAAATCGGTCAAAAGTTAACTTTATATCCATTTCGCCGCAGGTTACACTATGAACTTTATTGCTATTTGTGAACATTTCCAAATGTGTGTCAAGTAGATATAATAGGCACTGACGCTCGCTACCCTGAAGAGTACATCCTATGTCAAACTCAGGTGAATTAGGAGCCACACAATCTCGAGATATAGCGTCATTCGGTACGATATGAAAATCGAGCTCCAGCGTGACACCCTCACAAGAAACAATCAAAATTGTCCTCGTCAAGGTAAAATTACTACTCGACCCTAATTCCTGCAATGCAACATGACACGGAGTCCCATAAGCTCCAACCTGTTTAGCTATTTTTTCGGTTATCAGGGAACAATCCGCGCCGGAATCTACTAAGCAATACACAAGTATGTTCTTAATTAACACAAGCGTAAAAGGAGTTGCAAAATTCCTTGAACACACATTTACATCGGGCCTAGTACCCTTTGTAACCCTTTCTTTGGCCCAACAGGACATAACGCCGTGTCCGCATTTAACGCAAAAACACATTTTTCTATAGAATATAACAACTTGTTCTTTAATAGCTACTGCTTGAAGCTAAAGTCTTAGTGACGGGTTCTATCATTTTTTTTTCTGCTCTGCTTTCGTTAAATTTGATAAAGAACAAAGCTTTACTTAATTATCCAGTTCCGAAAAATGCAAAACAAGTTCGGCAGTCAATGAACTTAATTAGCTATTTTCGCCATTATTTTAAAGAATTGCTACATTAACAGCCCCGCCTCCTTAACAGCTTTAACAAAAAAATTAATTCCACACGGCAGAACGGCCAGAATTAAAATCTTAACAAATATGTTAACGACCCGACCTGTTCTCCGGATTTTGATCCAAATCAAAAACCGAATTGTATACCGATATGCTATCAGCATCGATCATGGGGCAATTCTTAACAATTAAGTTTATTACTAAACTCTGATAACAGACCAGCATTACGTTTTCGAGGAAACGCAATTTGTAGATCAAGTTTTAAATTTTCCCAGATTTCTTAACATAAGTACTTAGCTTAAACGCATCCCAATCTCTTCCTTCTAGGCTCCAATCATAAAACCATCCTCGAGCGTCGCCTTTCAAAACTTTTCCCGGCTACAGCCACCTGTTCGCGAGAAGACCAGCGAAATTTCTCGGCCAGCTGTTGAAATTCAACACAGCACCAACTAGCGCCAGTCCGCGTCCTCGGGGTCCAAATTCGGCCCAAGCCCGGCACTTCCCGCAAACAAAGAATCCCTTGATTCCATCACGATTACAATTCACTATCGTATGAAACGCGAGCCAATCCCACTTCTGATATTAGCGAAAACACTTAATTAAAGCATTAATTAAACAAAGTATCGCACCAGCTTTATTAATAAGTGAATTACACGATATTTAAGTCATACAATGCTCTCTGCACCGGCGCTTGAGCCAGCCTCGAGTCGAATCTGCCCTCTCACACAACGCATTCGAATTTCTAATACAATATTGCTTTCATAAGGGCAGTCGGCTGCAGACAGTTTATGACTAATTAATGTCATCGGTGACCCATGGGTGATGAAATCCACACCGACCAAGGGGCTGAGAATCCGCCTGGAGGCTAGAATTCGTCTGGACGCTAACATATATATTAAATAAAAGAAGGCTCAAGACAGATCCTTGAGGCAAACCCATACTTGCTACACGTCCATTGCTTATTTTACCATTATTTTGGCAAAGAAATATTGTTCTATTGACGTATAAATTGATTATACAGGGTCTGGCAGGGAAGTATGACGTTTTTGAAATGAGTATAGCAAAGCAGTGGGGGGAACTAATGTTTTCGGAACGGGTGGTATGTACTCGGTGGTAGATGCCATTTCAGTTGCCATTAGGTATTGTTCTGTGGTTGCCGCGGACAGTAGGAGATCGTGTGTTTGCTTACTACACATTTATTGAAACCGGTCATTCCGTGGTTGCCACACAACGCAGGTTTCGAATTCATTTTAATGTTGAACGTCACGGTCGTGTTTCTACACGAAACATGATTAGGAAATGGGTAAACAACGTTCGCACAACTGGATTGTTGAAACCTGGAACAGCTCGTGGAGGAGCTCGAACAGTCACGACTCCTGAAAACTTTTCAACTCATCTACGGCAGTGCTTGCAAAAGGACGGCCACCACTTAGATAACGTTATTTTTCGCTTTTAATTCAAATTTCTTAATGTTTTTTATGCAATAACAAAATGGCATAATGTAATTCATCTTTGAAAAAAATTAAAATAAAATTTTGTTTAATACAAAATGATTTATTGATTTTTGAAAATCGTCATACTTCCCTGCCGGACCCTGTATTAGTAGCAATGCGATTGGGGAGTCCCAACTGAAGCAGAATATCTTTGAGTAATGTCAGATTGACTGATTCGTAGGCTGATTTAACATCAACAAAAAGACAAGTAAGATATTGGTTGTCTGAGTATGCAACCTGAATATCAGTAATTAACTGCGTTAGCGCTTCTAGGGTTCCCTTACCTTTGCGAAAACCATATTGCCCAGACGGCAATAAATGGTGACTTTCTAACCAAAATTCTAGTCGAAATTTGATCATTCTTTCAAAAGTTTTTAAAATACAAGACATTAACGATATTGATCTATAGAATGTGTGACAGTGGGGTGCTTTTCCTGGTTTAAGAATCGGGACTATTATAAATTCCTTTAATGTAGAAGGGTAATCACCGTTATGCCACAGAGAATTAAATATATTTAATAAAAATAGTTTTACATTCAACGATAAATTCTTTAGTATAGGATATGTTATATTATCTTTACCAGGTGCAGTATTTCTTGTACTTTTTATTGCCGTTTCTAGTTCGGCTAAATTAAAGTTCGCTATCAAAAAATTATCATCATTGATATTATCATATACTACCTTGCCAGGTAGGTCATTTATATACGGAGGAGCTAACTGATCTAATAGTGCATCTAAGTTGTCAGGTGGAACCTCTGGCTTCGGACTATGACATCTGAAGATTCCTCTCATTTGACACCATATATCGGAAATCTGGCTGGACCTACTAAGTTGATTACAATACTCCATCCAGCTAGTTTTGGCTTTGCTTTTAAATAGTCTTCTAGTTTTTGCATTAATCCTTTGATAAATTAAGAAATTTTCTAAGGACCCTGATGACTTGTATTTTTTAATACTGTCTTGCCGCTCTTTTACAGCTACGGAACATTCGTTATCCTACCAAAGTGGTTGCTTTTTTGTTTTGGGTTTAAAAGGTTTTTGAATTGGAATAGATAGTGTTGCCGCATGATTGATAGATGAGTATAGAAGGTCGATTTTTTCTGTTGTATTTAAGGTCTCATATTGTACATTACAGACTGTTTCATCCAAGATATTTCTAAAAGCATTCCAATTAGCATCTTTATCTCTCCACTTGCTAGATGGATAGATTATAGGTGTACCGGTAGATATGCTATTTTGTAAGTTTTATCATGATAGGGAAATGATCACTACCGAGTGTCTCATCGTGTAACATCCAACTAGCAGATAGAGCTAAATTTGCCGTTATTAAAGTAACATCTACTGAAGATAAGTTACCGCCGTGTAGATTTAATCTAGTAGGCTGCCCTTCATTAAGCACTACGAAATTTGTGTGGTCAACTGCAGCAACTAGGTTTACGCCTATTGCATTTGTTTGACAAGAACCCCATAGATTATGATGTGTATTAAAATCGCCACATATTAGGGTTTTTCTGTTTGAAAATTGATTGAATAGGTTTATCCAATCCGTTGTAGATACTTTAATATTTGGGGGTCGATAAAGGGAAACAATTGATAACCAGTCGTTATTCGTCCTAACTTGTATAGCACATATTTCAATATTGACATTAAAGTTATAGTTAATTACTATTTCCTTATATACAAAACGTTGTGCCACTAATATGGCGACTCCTCCTTTTCCGTCAAAACGATCCCTGCGTATACAGGTATAACCCTTAAAATTAATGTTAGCGTGAGGTTTGAACCATGTTTCCTGCAAAACTACTACATCGATATTTTCACTATTTAAGGATGCAGTCTGAACAGAAATGCCTGGAGACTGGATCAGGATTCCGTTGCTTTGCGCTGGTTCTATCCCTAATTTTAAGCGCATAAATGAGACTGCATTTATGCTTTAAGCCAGCTTAGTCAATGGCACTTAAAGGGACGACAGTAACCACTCCTGAGACGCAGCCTCATGTCTCGACAGTATTATGGCTTGGTGTAGGGGTAGTGAATGAATCAAACATTAAATGCAGATTGGTTTTATTATAAAAATAAACGTGTATTTATACAAAACAAGAATGCTTAACGAAGTAACAATATCAAAGTTCAAATTTACAGTTTACTGGGCCAAAGAGTTTACAATTACAAAATAACAACGTAGCAATTCAACGGTTTTATTTCCTGCTGGAGCTAAGGTCGCCCGTTGAACCGGCCGCTGTAGGTCGGTTTTGTGCACGAGGTGCAGATCTGCAGTTTTCCTGGTCTTTAACTCGTCTACTTGCGAAATAACACTGGCTTTTAAATTATGAATAATGTTCCGTAAATTTGGAATGAAATTTATATATGTTTAATCTAATTTAAACATATTAAATTTAGTAATTATGAAGCAAAGACTGGTGATTGCAGCATTAAAAACTTCTTGCTATTAAATCAGAATTGTATTTAAAAACGTGCGACTGGATTTCGTAAATTTTAGAAAATAAAATTTATGTGTGTTTAAATCAAGTTTAAACATATTCCCAATTTTAGTCTGAAGAAAAGAAAAAAGAAGAAACTATATTGTTTCTTCCACATTAAGAGGTTTTAAAGGATATTCTTCTACGGCTGACTGGCGTTGGTTGGATTGATGCTTCCTTCGGTTGATCCTTTTCCGAATGTAGTAGAAGGCTCGTATTAGAATAGCCCCTCCTAATAGGCTGCCTGTGATTCCGCTGGATAAATAGGAGTGGTGGCGGATGGTTTTCCAAGTAATGTCCTTTAGGTGCTGCTGGAATTCCAACTGCGAAGTTTGTAGACCCTCGAAGTGGTCTGATTGTTTTAGTACTGGCTCCTCTGCAATTTCTGAAAAGGAGTTGGGTGTTACGGTATTGGTAAAATTGATGCTGACGGCCTTGGAATATCCTGCTAGGATCTTGAATTTCTTGTTATGCCTGGGGGTTAACGTATTCTTTGTAGTTTGAATGATGCAGTCTGACGAGATCTGAATCACACCTGTAGTGTTGACAGTGACTTCTTCCCTATTGCCACTACAAGTGATAGCTATTCGGGTTGGCTTGTTGACTACGAACATCCAGGTGTTTTCCATGTATAGTTGTTTCCAAATAATGGACTGGATCTGATGTCTTCGTAGGCTGCATTGACTAACTTCCGTTCGATGATATATATCATCAATGATGCAATTTGGGTTGTTTTCAATTCCTTTCACGACGGTTGGACTGCAGATATAAGTGTTTGGGGTAATTTGGAGATTTTCTTTAAATTCCTCATCTGTCTCTTGAAAGTACATTTGTAGGTTGTAATCCACAGCGAAGATCCCTCTTGGTACGTCGATCACCCAGTAGGACCCATTGTTAATTTGGAGAGGAATTGGTGTCACTTTGATTAAGGTATATTCAGTTTTTTCTACTATGATGAAGTATCCTTGAACGTGTCAGGTCATTTTGGTATTTTAATTAGCCACCTAGGCTTTAGGGCAGCGTGCCCGTATGCTAAACCCTTTTAGTTACTTATTTGGCTCCATCGTCTAATTCCATAATAATGATTTTGCACATATTTGGCCCCAAACGCAGTATTTCTCGTCAGTTGGGGCACCCCTTTGCTGGTACTTTGGCAGCCGGGTGTTATCGCTCGCAAGAATTCCGAACCTTCTAGAAATCACGCCGTTGAGGCGCCTCGCCATTGGCTGTCTTTGTTACCGGAATTTGTTTGTTTTATGGAGCGCATCGCCATTGGCTGTCGAGAGTCACGTGGTAACGACGTTTTGGCTCACGCCACTGCAGGGGTCGTAACACTGCTTGCTTGGGCAGTTCAAGTCACGCCGTTGATCAAGGAAGTCGCAGAGTGTGCCGTTGGCGGGGACGCCAGCCTGTTTTTCCCGTCTCGTGCTGTTTCAGCGAATGTTGTGTAAATTGCCGTTGTTTGTTAGTACCGTTGCTGTGAAAGCCTTCCTATTTCCCGTGCTGTTTCAGCGAATATGCTATAAACTGTTTCGCCTTTAAGAGGTCGCGTGTGATTGTGCGAGTGGCAAGTCTTTACGTCAAAGCGTGGGTGTGTGATGAGCTTCACGGGGCCAGTTCTGCGTTTGTGAGAAAGGGGGCTTTCCCTTTGCAACTCGCTGTTTTCGAGGATCTTTCTAGGCAGGACGAAGTAGGCCTTTTTACCGCCGTAAGTGTGCTCTCAGGAGAGCGTCCTAACGCCGCCATCTTGGCGGATTCCAGCCCGTTTACTCCAGATGCCGTGTTTCGGCGATTGAGCTGCCACAGACTGCCGCCTTCTACCAACCGACTGCACGCAACTCTCATAGACCGTCTACGGACTAAGGTATTTGTAATTACAACCATTTAAACATATTAACTGTCGCTTGTGCGAGCGGTGGTGCTTTCGTGCTCAACTTTGTGTGGGCGGATGCATGCCCCTTGCTTGCTTGTCGCGGCTTTTAATGCCGGTTTGAGGCCACCATGCTTCACGACGCTACTTTGGTAGCCTACTAGTAAGTTCATGTGCGCGAGTTTCGCGTCTCATCGCCTAAACAACTAAAGAACTCTGCGCCTATGTTTTGGTGTTACGTTTGTGCTAACTTTTAATTCAGTAACGTTAGGTGCGCGAGCTTCGCTATATTGTACCGATTAATACATAAATGAAATCAACGCCTCGCCGTGCTGAGCCTGGCGCGCCCTAATCTGTTCGAGCTCTTTGTTTATGTTTGCGAGGGCTTTGTGCTTTGCTTATCAGGTGTTAACCGCAGCCAACGACTGCGTGGGCGACGTAGCAGGGGTTGGCAACTATTCCAAATTCGCATGCTTTAGTGAGGCTATGTTAGCCCCTCTTCCTGGTCAAATATTGCAGTCACGCTGCCCCGCGGCCTAACGAGTTAGGCCTTCAATTAAATCGTCGCGCATTTGTGCGGCGTCGTGCTTTGCTGCTAGCTACGCTGCTCCCGTTGCCTTTGCAGGTCGGCGTCTGTTATCGCGAACTAACGCGCCCTTTTCCGGAGTGCGTATTTCTAAACTGTACTCTAATATGTAAAGTGTTCGAGCCCACTGCGGCCGGCCACCCATAGTGTGTTGTTTACTAGCATAGCGCGTTCATCAGCTGGTGCTTAACTTAAGAAATAACATAAGCTTGGCGGCACGATTTGCTGCCCAGATGTAGTTATCGACCAATAGATGCATATTTAATTAAGGGACGTATTATTCCTATTCGACCTGTGCATGCTTTGTTTCAGATAGCGCCTTTTACAGTGTAAAGATTGGTGTACGGCGAGACGTGAGAGATCAGAGCGTGCAGGTAGGTCCAGTGGTTGCGCAGTCTCGGCCCAAAGAGTCCCAATATTATCATTCCAGTATTTGCGATCACGAAATTGTTATTTGAGCTTGCAGCTCATGAGAATTCTTATCGACGGAGTATCTTGAATACTTCGCCCCCGTCTAACCGCCCAGGCCCGGTTAGTCGGGTTAAGACAGGCTTGGTGGCGCCCTCATTATTTTACCGTTAGTTACCGACCTTCTGGCCGTTACCCTCAGATAATCTCGTTAAAGGACCCGCCCATCTCCACTGAAAGTCTAGCTCGGCCTAACTTGTTGCGGCGTGGGTAGCGGCCTAGGAGAACTTTCGTCCCGATTTCGTCCCTTACGGCACACGCCGGCCGTTTCGTTATTGTATGAGCCGGTGCGGTGTCGTAAAGTCAGTTCAAGACCGTAACAAACGTTGATGTAGATGTCATCATGTCCGATGTCGACCTTTAGGATTGGGGTCGGTAAAATTTCTAAGTTTGGCGAGAGTTTACTAGTTGCATTTGCGAGGATTTGCTTGATTTGGGCAGGTGTGATTAACTCGTAAAAATTACCTTGTTGGAAATAAACGTTCAAAATGTTTGCATAGTAATTGCACAGTTTACTAATAACATTTGTGGCGACTTGATAGACACTGATGATGTGGATGTTTAATCGGTTGGAGTCGGTTGCCTTATACCATTTGTCCATGTTGTTGATTGCCCTGATTCCTTGGTTCAGCTTCTCTTGAAAATGTTCCAGCTTCTGATCGATTCGTTCTTCGGTTTCATTAAATCTCGAAAGTGCTGACAGCAAGAATTTGGATTGTTGACTGTCCATTTTTATTAATTTCTGTTGATTTTTGTCGAGTCTATCAATACCTTGATAGACTTCGTCATTTACTCCGAAAATTGACTTGAGTACAGTCCCAAGCACTCCTCGTTTCTCTCGTCTTGTTATGATATCTTCTATGCCAGTTTTCATATGCCTTTTAGTTCCAGGAGATGATGCACTAACGTCTTGGATAATGTATCTTCGGACAGTTCTTTTGCAGAGTTGCAGAGGTCGTCGAATTTGTTTACCATGTCGGTAACTGTTTCGAAGTTTTCTTCGATCTTCCCCCTCTCGAACTGGATTTCGATCCTGAATGTTCCGCGTTCAATCTTCCCGTGTCCAATATGCTCTACATAGTACCCGCTGTCTGGTTTTTGTATGTTGAATTCTGCCTTACTCAATGTATTCGTAGTAAGGAGAGTAAATATGAGTAGAAGCATTTTCCATTTGGACGAGACAGTTTTCTTTGGTACTGGGAATGATTGTGTGTGAGTGCTGTTGGCCGAAATTTCTCTTCAGGCTCTGGTTCCTGCGATTCTTCGTTGGTTGGTAATGGAATGATACTGCCTATGGAACGTTTTAATTGATGTCCCTCCTGATTTCTGGATGGTTACTACTCGTATGGATCCATCGGTTGCAGGATGAATGTCGGTAACTCTCGCTAAGGGCCATTTACTAGGATTGATATTTTCTTCTTTGATTAACATTAGGTCGCCAACTTTTATGTTCTCCACCGGTTTCTTCAATTTGTTTCTTTGCTGTAATCCATGAAGGTAGTCTGAGCTCCATGATTTCCAAAAATCTTGGTTGATTTTTTGGATCAATCTCCAGCGATTTGACAAATTTGTTGATATTGGTGTGCTGATTGGGTCCGGTGGTGAGATTATCTCTCTTCCTATCAGGAAATGGCCTGGTGTCAATGCAGTGGTGTTTTCAATATTGTTGCCTTGTGGGCACAGAGAACGTGAGTTTAAACAGGCTTCGATTTGGCAAAGCAGAGTTGTTAATTCTTCAAATGTTAGAGTAGCGTTGCCAATGGTTCTCTTCAGATGATGCTTCATTGATTTTACTCCTGGTTCCCATATTCCTTTGAAGTGTGGAGCTACTGGAGGGATGAAGTGCCATTGGGTACTAATGGTGGATACATTTTCTTGGATAACTGGGCCTTCCATTGCTTGACGGATTTCCTTGTCCAAGACCTTTCTTGCTCCAACGAAATTCGTTCCGTTGTCGCTATAAAGATGTGCACAGCGTCCTCTTCGGGCGATGAACCTCCTGAAAACTGCTAGGAAGCTGTTTGTTGTCATGTCGCTGACGGCTTCTAAATGTATTGCCTTGGTTGATAGACAGACAAAAACAGCAATGTACCCCTTGGATGAAGAATGCCCTCTTCCCTTGGATGTTCGAATTTGTATTGGACCGGCATAGTCCACTCCTGAACGGAAGAATGGCGGGGTTGAATTGACTCTGGTTGATGGAAGATTCCCCATTAATTGCTGGGCTGCCTCTGCCTTGAATCGGATGCATCGAAAACATTTCTTGATGCTGGAGCTGACGGCTTTCTTTGCGTTGATGATCCAATATTTTCTTCGAACATAGGACAGTGTGAGTTGAGTGCCACCGTGTAAGGTGCGTAAATGTACCTCATGGATTATTAATTTGGAAACATGGTTGGAGTAAGGAAGGATAATTGGGTGTTTTTCGTGGTAGGATAAATTTGAATTTTCTAGTCTTCCTCCAACACGGATGATTCCATGTTGATCGATGAATGGATTGAGATTGGCGATTTTGTTGTTGGAGTCCACACATTTTCTCTTTTGGAGTTGAGAGCCTGTTGCCTTCAAAATAGGATCACTTCCTTGGACGACCTTGATGAGTGTGAGGATGGTGTCTTCCATTTCTTTTACTGATAGACATCCTGGTTGAATTGGAAAACGCCTACACTTGTTGATGAATCTTCGGCAGTAGGACACGACTCGTACCATTCTTGTCAGAGACGAAAAGCGATGAATAATTTCGTTCTCGTCTTGATGAACTGTAACTTGATACACAGTGTAACCCTTTGCTTCTTCATTGGTTGTGGCGGTGTCTGGATGGCACGGCCATAACTCTTTGTTAATTAACCAGCTTGGTCCATCCCACCATAGTGTATGTTCTTTTAATTTCCCTGGACTAGTACCTCTGGAGATAACGTCTGCAGGATTTTCTTCGGACTTGACGTGGTTCCAATGTTGAGCCGGAATCAGGTGGTTGAT
Source organism: Agriotes lineatus (assembly GCA_940337035.1). Lineage (NCBI taxonomy): Eukaryota > Metazoa > Arthropoda > Insecta > Coleoptera > Elateridae > Agriotes > Agriotes lineatus. Next base: position 60,890 of record CALNHX010004994.1, read on the forward strand.
TTCGGCTACGCGGTTTGCGACGAATGTCTTCCATCTTACTGGATTTCCCTTTATCCATCCTAGTGCGACCATGGAGTCTGTCCAGGCGAAGGTAGATGCCTTGGGAATGTCCAGTGCTGTGATTACCCGTTGTAATAGATTAGAAAGTAGTACTGCTGCGCAGAGTTCCAGTTTGGGTAGGGTTGTTTTTGCTCGAGCTGGTGCCACCTTGGATTTGGCTATTAATAATGATACCTTGGATTGGCCTGATGACGTGACGACTCTGGTGTAGACCACGGCTCCAATGGCTCTTTCGGAGGCGTCACAGAATCCATGCAGTTTCATTTGAGCTTCCCTTTTAATAAAGAGCCACCTTGGTAATGTAATTTCTTCCACTGATTTGAGTTGAGATTTGAATGTTTCCCATTTGCCCTGGATACTTTCTGAAACTGGGTCGTCCCACTTGATATTTTCGAGCCATAGTTCTTGGATGAGTAGTTTAGCAGTGATAATGATGGGTGCTAACCAACCCAATGGGTCGAAAATTTTAGCGACTTTGGATAATATGGTGCGTTTTGTGGATCCCTTTTGCTTCACATCCACCTTGAAGCAAAACACGTCTTTATATGGAGACCAATAGATGCCCAATAACTTCTTTACGCCGTCCTCACTTATTTCGAGGTGTGTTTGCTCCTTCAATTTTTCAGGTAGTTCTTGTATGATAGCTAGTTTATTACTGCACCACTTATGTAGGGTACAACTTCCACGTTTTAATAAGGAAATTAACTGACCTTGCTGTTTGATTGCTTCTTCTAAAGTGTCGGCTCCGGAGAGCACATCGTCCACATAGAAATCTCTCTTCACAACTTCCGCTGCTAATGGAAATGAAGATTTCTCGTCCTCTGCTAATTGGTGCAAGGTTCGGATGGCCAGATAGGGAGCTAATGCAGTTCCATAAATGACGGTGCATAACCTGTATTCCCTAATTGGCTGTGATTGATCGAATCTCCATAAAATTCTTTGATACTCCTGGTCTTGGCTGTCCATCTTGATTTGTCTTGCTTCTTGCTTCTCAAATTACGCCGTGGTGTGGGATGTAATACTTGCCATTGTTTTCCTGTTTCTTTTCTACTCTTGCCATATGTCCTAGATCCAGATATTCTTGCATGAATTTCTTGTATTGGATTTCTAGATCTTGGTCTTGTCTCAACTTCTTTTCCAGATGTAGTAGTCTGGCCAATGCCGAGGGTTTGGATTTTCCCATGCTCACTAGAGTTTGCTTGAATGGAATCTTCACTATATATCTTCCATCTTTGTCTCGCTGCACTGTGTCTGTGAATTTATTCTCACATACCTGATCGTCTGGGGAAATTTTTCGTTGAGTGGGAACTTCTTCTATGTTCCAGAATTTTTGTAACTGCTCGTCTTCTTCAATTTTGGCAACCATGGTGTTGACTTTAATGCTGTCGTTATGTTGTCTTCCAATGGTTCCAGATAAAATCCAGCCCAGCTCGGTATTTTGTCCTAAGATGCCATCCTTTGTTTTAGTGATTCCTTCTAGAATTATTTTTGAATATTCTTCGGCGCCTAGAATTATATCTATAGGGCCAGGTTGGTTAAAAGTTGGATCGGCAATGAAAATGTTGCTCCAGGAATTGATATTTATATTTGGGATGGGTGATGAAGGCATGGCTTTGGTAAGTTTAGGAAGTATTAGTAAATAAATAAATGAGTCATCCCGGATGCTGCCTTTACTTGAACCATTGCTGTGGCAAGTAGAACTTGGCTCTCCTGGCTCGCCTAAATTGGCGGTGATGATGTCCGATTTCGGCTTCTTTTCTGGAGCGTTGGAAGCCTTCATAGCTGCTGCATGAGCTGACGTTCACACATTTTGGGCAGGGAGCGGCCTTGATGGTGGCTGCGCCTTATGAAGCAGTGTATGATGCGGGAAGCGACAGATCCTACAATTAAAATAGGCACGGCATGGTATATTTGAATCGTGCCCCAAGCATCGATAGCACAATCGATTGGTCTTTACTGTTTCTTGTTTTTCATGGGTAGGTAGCCTCTGGAATTGACTACAGTTGTCGATGTAATGATCTCCATGGCACAGCTTGCAGTTTAGGGATGCGGAAGCGTAATTCTTCTGTGGGCTTTCCTGCGTGGGCTTTCGAGCTCCATCGATGGATTCCAGGGATTGGAACCGCACTTGCAGGAAAGCCATTAAATTTTGGTGATCCTAAACTTCGTTTGGACATTGAAGCGACTGCTCATATAATTTGTTGGTTTCAGGATCACATTTTCGAGCGATAGCTCTGTTAATCCACGGACCCCAACTGTCGGTGGAGATGCCTAAATTTTTGATTGCCTCCACCCATTCCTTGATGGAGTCGTGCAATCTTTTTAACCCTTGGGCTGACTCTTTGGAGAGGACCGGCAGATCGAATATGGTATCTAGCAATTTAGTTAAAATAAGGCGATTATTTTGATACCTTTGTTGCAGCAGATTCCAGGCGGTGTTATAATTTGCTTGGGTAACAGCTAGATGATGGATCAGTCGGCTTGGCTCTCCCTTAACATGCGTCTTTAAATATTGCATCTTGATGACATCGTCCATATTCTGGTTGTCATCTACTAATTTGGTGAACTGGTCCTTGAAAGTGGCCCATTCCTCATAATTTCCCTCGTATATGGGAATTTTGACTTGAGGAAGCGAGATGGCTGCTGCTTGCTCGTTCCTTGTCGGCGCTTGCAATAAAATAATTAAATTTCTATACCTGTCTTCCACGTAGTATATTCAGGATTGAAGTGCATTTGTTCTGAAGCCATGTCGTTTGACAAAACTTCTTCGTCCATCTCGACCACACTATCCAATTTTCCTCTTAATTCTCTTGTCGTGATGGCGGGCCTCCCTAATTCTTGTGTTAGTTTGGCGTCGTCCATCGCTTGCTTAACATTCTGAATCCGAATTTGCAGTTTTCGGATACGAACCTTTTGCTTAGGGTTGACCACCATTTCCTCTTGAGTTCTGCTTACGGAGGGGTTGGAAATCTCCGTTGATTTTGAACAGCTCTGCAAGTAACCTTGCTTCGCCGTATATGGCTTTAATTTGGTCGTAATATCCTCTTTTAAAATAATATGAGTTGGAATACGTAGCTGTCCCATTTCTGCATGATTTGTAGTTGCAGTGTTCCAAAGTTTGTCCAGCGTTTTGTTGCGACTGGCGATGTATGCTTCGTTTTTTCGGCTGGCAGGGTCCTTTTTGCTGTTAGATAATACTTGCTTTATCTTCTGCGCGAGCTCTTCTTGGGCGACAGCTAGTTTGTTGAATTCCTCCATGTTGTTAGCCATTTTCTGGAACTGGGTGGTTGGCAGATGTTTGTCTTCTTCTCGGGATGTGTTTGTTCGTTAGTTGGTGACAGATCCGGCTCGAAGGACCATGAACAGAAATGCCTGAGACTGGATCAGGATTCCGTTGCTTTGCGCTGGTTCTATCCTTAATTTTAAGCGTATAATGAGACTGCATTTATGCTTTAAGCCAGCTTAGTCAATGGCACTTAAAGGGACAACAGTAAACCACCGCTGAGACGCACCCTCACGTCTCGACAGTATTATGGCTTGGTATAGGGGTAGTGAATGAATCAAACATTAAATGCAGATTGGTTTTATTATAAAAATAAACGTGTATTTATACAAAACAAGAATGCTTAACGAAGTAACAATATCAAAGTTCAAATTTACAGTTTACTGGGGAAGAGCGTTTACAATTACAAAATAACAACGTAGCAATTCAGCGGTTTTATTTCCTGCTGGAGCGAAGGTCGCCCGTTGAACCGGCCGCTGTAGGTCGGTTTTGTGCATGAGGTGCAGATCTGTAGTTTCCTGGTCTTTAACTCGTCTAATTGCGAAATAACACTGGCTTTTAAATTATGAATAATGTTCCTTAAATTTGGACTGAAATTTATATATGTTTAATCTAATTTAAACATATTAAATTTAGTAATTATGAAGCAAAGACTGGTGATTGCAGCATTAAAAACTTCTTGCTATTAAATCAGAATTGCATTTAAAAACGTGCGACTGGATTTCGTAAATTTTAGAAAATAAAATTTATGTGTGTTTAAATCAAGTTTAAACACAGTCAATGAAAATCGGTTAGCTATAACCGATCTAGCACTCCACTGCACTATCTTAATGCGGTTATGAGCGTGTCTATCCATTATAATTAGTATTTAAAGAAATAAATTGATCTTTACACTTGCTTTTTATAACCGCTTCTAGTTCTAATTGTGACATTTTAGCATTATCTAAATTTAAATCATTTAATATAGAATAAATAATTATATAATTTTGTGCAGGGTTAGGTACCTTTTCTGAAACGGCCCTGTGGTACTGCGGAGGATAGGGGTTTTGGTGTATCAGACCTCTTGGTTTACTTTTATGTTCCCTAAAATAATCAGTTTTAGGAAAGCTATATATAGGGGATTCGACCTTTTTGCGTTTATTGGTTGTTAGTAAAACGCTGGGTTTAGAAGATGAACTATTTACAGGCATATTGCCATTTTGGGGAGTTTCTTGGATATTATTACCGATACTATAAAAGTTTATAATATTTTGCTCAATGTTTCTATTGTTTAATGTATTAGAGTATGGCGCAGGATTGTTGATTAAATCGGAAGCATCTTTAAATGATAAATTATTATTTGCCATGCAAGTCTTGATTTGTTTTTGTTTAAGAAATTCTGGGCAGTTTTATGATCAGTAGCTAAATGCCGCCCTTTACAATGAATGCAAATCGGGTTTTCGTTAGATGTACATTGTGATTTTCAGAACATTTACTACATCGATTATTGCTTTTGCATTGTTTGCTAAAATGTCCAAATCTCAGGCATTTAAAACATTGTAGAACTTTTTGAACATAAGGTTCGCAAACACATCTTACTCGGTGAATATAAAAATATTGGGTAATTTTTGGCCACGGATAGAAACAATAACACTTTGTGTAGGTAGTAGTTTATCCTCAGTTTTACGCATAATTCGTCTAATATTATGCACGGTAGTATTCTCATTGTAAGGAAATCTAAATTATTTTGTATTCTTCTTCAGTTAAACTTGTGTCGAAGCCACGAATTACTCCTTGTTAAAGAGTAAGTAACGCGGTATGTAATAATCAAATTTGTGGTCTTTTAAGATAGATGATTTTACAAGAATATTAGCACTTTTATAGTTATTTAATTCTACCCAAATTCTGTTTTTACCTAGAGAGTTAATATTAATTACCTTACCTTTCAGATCTTCGTGTTTAATATGTACTAATTTACCTATAACCATAGGGTGAATGCGGCCCGCATTTCTGCTTTCGTCCGTACATTCAATATAAACAAAGAATGGGCCCGGTATCGCTTGGAGTGTATTCGCAGCTCTGCCTATTATCTGCACTTGATGACCTCTGTATGCTTTCTTTTGGTGTAAGCGTCTCTGATGTACACTCACTCCGCGACCCCTGATCCGTAGATCAACCGTATTAGTTTCCATAGCTCGAACCAACCGACAATCAATCAATGGTGGTCTACCATTACCACCGCCACCGGATTCTACACTCATTTTAAAACCAAACCAACTGGAATGAAAAGTTCAAAATGTGGAGCACTTTATCGTTAAACGCAGAACACGCCCACTTGCAACGAAAGCTCAAACTGAACTGAATCTACGCTTACCAGGGATAAAACTATTATATTTTGATTGACACTAGGTATTACAGTAGTACAATAATATTTTCTGTAGTTAATACACTGATCAAAAAAATTAGGGGATCACTTTTTTGAACGCGTATAAGTTTTCCAGAAAATAACGGAAGCAGGATATTTTCTTGTTATATTATTCTGTAGACTTGTATTGACAAAGTGCAAAAGAATTACGGTGATTCGTTTGCTCGTTTTCTTCGTAGACGCCAAAATGTACAGAAAGTCTCAAAACAAAGTGGTTTTTGACCACAAAGCAAACATCCGAAGCTCATCAAATTAGTCATTGGACACAGGAAACGCCAGTTTTAACTTTTTCACTGTTTCTGAGTTCAAAATGCGTTATTTAAGTGACATTGAAGTCGTGAGGGCTGTTGCTTTGCTTGAAGATGGTCGATATATGTGGTATGTAGCAAACCATCTCCAATCACCTCCATCTGTTATCTGCAGAGGATGGCATGGGTACCGAGAAGCGGGTAGATATTCCAGGAGAACTGGACAAGGCCGTACAAGAAAAATTACCTTTCCGGAGGACCTGTATATTGTGAATTCTTGTCTTCGCCGACGAACTGCTAACTGCTCTTGAGTTACAAAACTACTCCGAAGTTCCACCGGTGTAACAATTTCCGTTCAGACGGTTAGAAGACGACTCAAAGAAGTCAATCTGACTTCTCGCAAGCCTGTGCGAGCTCCCGCTTGACCAGGAATCACAAAGTTATCCGTCTAAACTTTGCTCGTGAACATGTGCAATGGCAACTTCGACAATGAGGTCTGTGCTTTTTACTGACGAGTGGCGGTTTTGTCTAACTCGTTGCGATGGTCGTATACGAGTGTACAGACGTCCTGGAGAGCGATACACTGCGGCATGTATACAGGAAGTGGACCGATTCATAGCTGGATCGGTCATGGTTTGGGGTGGCATCAGTATAGACGGTCGCACCGACTTGGTTGTTGTTCCCCAACGTTTCAATGCACAAATTTATGTTGAGATGATTCCTTAAGAGCAATGTTGTGCCATTTGCAAACAATTTCGGCGATGGCTTCATCCTACAACAGGATAATTGTAGATTACATACCGCAAATTAACAACAAATTTTCTCCAGGAACAAGAAATCCAGGTGATGGGGTGATCAGCCATGAGTCCAGACTTAAATTCCATCGTTTGGGATTTATTCGACAGGCGTATTAGGAAGCGTCCTGCTGCACCTCAGACTCTTCAGGGGTTGGCCGAGGTCCTTGTGGAAGAATTGTGAAATTTACCACAAGACATGTTAAGACGTCTTATTCGCAACATGCCTCGATGATGTCACGTTGTCACTGATGATAATGGAGGGCACACGCGCTACTAAAACTCGGTATTCGAGCGCTAACAGAATTTCTATTACATTTTAAGTGATGAATCGCATTTCAATTTTGGTAGTCTTCTCAATCGTTTGGTGTTACTCAAAAAAAACGTTAATTTACAGCATATTTATTGTTTGTATCTTGTTAAGTAATGTTGAAAGAACAATATACTAACGTTGATACTTGTGTCTGTATTTAATTTGAAAATTTCTGCACAGCTGCAAAAGTGTTCCCCTAATTTTTTTGAGCAGTGTATTTACTGAAAAACGTGATTTTCAAACGTTTTAACGCACCTTAATATAGAACTATTAAACTTGAGTTTTTTGGATACAGAAAAATTTAATATTGCAGTTTTATATTGCTAAATGAGTTCTAAATGCACTTTTACAGCGTCTACAACCTTTGCAATCAATTCTAAGTTTGTTATTAAGCACCTGCTAGTAAAGGCATGCTTATCAGGGTTAAAATTATTAAATTTTGATCGACACTAGGTATTATAGTAGTACAGTAATATTTCCTAGAGTTAATATTTACTGAAAAACCTTTCAGACGTTTTGACGCACCTTAATACTAAACTATTAAACTTGAGTTTGTTAAATGCAGAAAAATTTAATATTACAGTTTTATATGGCTAAATAAGTTCCAAATGCACTCTTGCAGCGCCTATAACCTCTACAATCAATTCTAAGCCTGTTAGTGAAGGCATGCTTAACAGGGATAAAATTATTAGATTTTGATTGACACTAGGTATTATAGTAGTACAATAATATTTCCTAGAGTTAATATTTACTAAAAAACCTTTCAGACGTTTTGACGCATCTTAATACTAAACTATTGAACTTTAATATTGCCGTTTTATATGGCTAAATAGGTTCCAAATTAGTGATGGGCATAACCGGACAATTTTCATAACCGAATTATTTGCATTCGAATGATATTAATAACCGAATGATTATTTGAATAATCATTCGAATACATTTTGGCTCTCGATTCGGTTCGATTTCGCCGGTTTGCCGGTTACGCGGTTCAGCGTCATCTGCATCGGCATCGTAACTTGCAGATAGCAGAGGAACTCAGTTAATCGTTAATTATAATAATTGTATAAATAATTTTTATTTGATTTCTAAGGAGTTTGTGCAATAAGTAATTGTGGATATGAATGAAATATATCTGGATATACCTTTATTGTTTTCTATTGCTGGCGATATATAATAATATAATAATAATTAATAATATATTGTTGTATTTGTATGAGTTTTACGACTCGCTATTCTGCATTAGCTCCATTACTCCCACATTTTTTCGATCTATAACCAAAACATAATATGTACATTATATGTTATGTATTGGAAATTAAGAGGTATTTATTAAGAAGTGTAGAAAGAAAGAAATATGCGGGACTGCTTGCTAAGCGGAATAAAAAACAGTGGTAAATGTTTATGTTTATCGATCGGCCGGGTTGCATTTAAACATTGTGGTATACATTTCGGCACCCGTGGCTATCTCATTGGTCAATTTAAATCTCTCCTACCAATTATGAGCGCAGTGCTGAAATCAATACCAGAATATTGAATGGTGCTGAAACGCAGGTCGGAATGTTATATCATAGCAGTGTTTGCATATTTATGGTTTATCTGACATTGAAACAGAAAAAAACAACTATTTCCTATAATAAGTAATAGTATATTATGATACGAGTTTTATAAGACGCCTTTTGGAGTGCCCTAAGGGAGTAAATGCCACAAAATGCCTTATAAACGAGGTATCATACAGTATTTTTTCGACTTTGCTCCTATTTTCTTAAAAAAAAACGTTTCTATAGAAAACTTGTATTATTAATTGATACATCGGGTAATAATAAAAACAAATGAACTACTAAAGGTATGTAGCAAATCAGAGGTATTACTTTTTAATGACCCACTCCATGGGATTTGGCATTTGGTTGAGTGTTGGCAACATTTTCTGCTAAATTATGACGTCTTTTCTTTGGTTTCTTCGGCTCTTCCTTTGGTGGTCTACCGAAATGTAGTCTTTTACACCCCCTGGTAATTCCCACTTTACGTCGACTAATAGAAGTAGGTTGCACTTTGATCTTCATATTGCTTCTGTGACGAATTGGCAATGAACTTCCGGCAGTGGATAAAAAAGATTCCCATTCTGTTTTTTTGTGGTAATATTTTTTAATCTTTGCAAACATTTCTGTCTGGTTGAAGTTGAGGTCCAAAACTTCTTGTGATGTTCTTGCATTGGCGTGCAGATTTCCTGGAATTGTCCATCTTCAGATTTGTTTTGATCCAGATTAATAGTTTCGTCAACATTTTTTGAAGATAATGCAATGTTGTCGTTGGTAAAAATTGATTCATTTTGGTGAATCAAATTTAAATTTACATCGGCTTCTTTAATTATTTCTGAGGGATGTCGAGACCAATTGCATGTAATGTGATATGGGCTGAACATTTTCGCCAAACGCTAGTTTAACCACAGAATAACGAGATTCCACAGATACTGCGGATGCGTTAATTAAAGTTTCATCGTAGTAAGAATAAACTGCTGCCTGATGTTTGCAAAATCGTCCAAGGTTACCATTCAAACAGGTACAAACGTCAACGTTTCCATCAACATAATAAAATTCATCTTTTTTTGTCGCACTAGGAACTTTATACATTTTTTCACCAATACAAGAAATATCACCTTTGTGAATACTAGAAGCTTTATTTAACAGCTTTTTTAGTAGTATTCTCGGAGTCGCATTTCTTGAGTTAACAAAGGTTCTGATTCTTTTTTGGTAATAATTTTCCATGCAAGTCACAGTAAAGTCGATCAAAGCAATTATATTGTACGCTTTATTACGCGATAACATGATGTTTTTAAACAACCGAACGCTTACTTCACAAAAATTATTAGTCTGATGACCATGGGTACTCCCATCCCGAAATGCCATGCACCAGTCTTCGTTTCTTTTCCAATAATTTTCTACATATGCAATCCATTGCGGGTATTTTTTCACTACTTTAGTTGTCGAGTCTTCAGGTGTCTCACCTTTGCCAGAGGACTCAGCTGTCCCATCTTCAACCGCATCTCCAAATGTCCCACCTTCGTCCAAGACTTTGCCATCACAAAGTTCATTTATTTGAAGTGTGTCATTTTTGTCAGAGACTCTTTCGCCATCGCCATCGTCTTGGTTTTTATAATTTTTTCCCGTTGCAATATAAAATGACTTGGTAGCAGCGAGAATATTTTGTGAAGCCAATATGTCTCTGAATGTATTGTAAAGGCTACGGCAATCCTTTGTATCAATGTTATGCTTTTTCTCAAACAGCCAAAGCCACACTGCTTGCAAAATATGAAATCGACATAAAAACGTATTACTTTCTGGCCAAACGTGCCTAAGTGCATTTATTTCCGCATCACTGTCGTCTGTGAGGAAAATTGTTGGATATCCCTGACCACCAAGCGATTTGGCACACTAGATTTTAATAATTCAAATCCAGCTTTATAATCTTCTTCTGATTGATCTTTTGTAATTAAAATAGCGAGAGGTACAGCTACAACAGCACATGGCGTTAAAATGAATGTCACTGAATGGCCACTTGCATCACAAGAGGCGGTGCTGTCTGCGAAAACGATATCTTTTGCAAAATCCAGTTGATGCGCTCTTTGCATAAGTTTAGTTACGATTACAACACAGTAAGGATTCTCTTGATATTCAAGTGTTATACCATCTTTAATATAAAGCGCCTGCTTCTCTTTCAATTTATATAAAAAAGAATATATACTTTACCACAAAAAGAATAAAAGTAAAATGTTATCTAATACCTCTATCAAACCTGCTCCAAATCGAGGCCCCAAATTAACTGTTCTCCATTCATGAAACCAGTATTGTATTGTGCGATATTACGGATTTAGTCTTGCATTTGCAAATTGTGAGCTATCTACGCCGAATTCTAATTCCAATTTTGACTCGTGAAAGTCAATAGATTCCTTTATGCCCATACCATCATTAAACTATGAGTCAAAACGCAATCTAACGTCATTCGTAGGACGCAGGAAAGAAGATGTTTCTGCAGTTGTCAAAGTATGATTGTGCTCTCATTTTAGTCTAATAATGGCTGGATATCCACGCTAAAAAAAAGTTCTTGAAACTTGGAGAATAAACTAACACAGTGGGTAGGAATTTACCTTCACATACACATCTTTTTTCACAGTGTCCTTTGTCGTCAATTTTACTGTGATACTTAACTCAGCTTTACATCCTGTATTTTTTTATTTGTCTTTCTGGTTTTCTTCTTTCCACAACCTTTTGTGATCACTGTGATGGCAGACGATTTTTTTTTTCTGAAAGTTAAATGATTTATGACATGGAAAAACCTTGCGCCCTTAAAGACTGTTTTTTAGGTTAGGAATTTAACTTACCTACAAAAAAACCGACAAAAATCTTGTAAACTAGATTTAACCCTCCAATTTGTAAAGGATTCTTCCTCATACTCCATTAACCAATTTTGTAAATTTTCTTCATTCATTAATTGTCCTCTATAAACATCGTTCGACACTTTAATTAGTTTATCCATTGTTTCCCACCGAGATGCACTATGCAAATGTTTTTACTGCATGGCCAAAATAAACTTGCAACATTCCGACCTGCGTTTCAGCACCATTCAACATTCTGGTATTGATTTCAGCACTCCGCTCATAATTGGTAGGAGAGATTTAAATTCACCAATGAGATAGCCACGGGTGCCGAAATGTATACCACAATGTTTAAATGCGGCCGGGTTAAAGGCGGCAAAAAATTGATTTATGTTTATATCATATGACGACGGATCGACCGCGAGCCTCAGCTGGCAATGAAGCAAGGGAGAAAACTGTAGAGCGAGACGCCCAAATGGTGTTTTCAATACAATCTGCCTTGCTTATGCTTATGAGTTATGAATGACGTATTATTTACAGAATTTCGATCACTCGCAGGTTGCTGAAATACGGCACGTAGTACGTACAAGGATGAGGTTATTTTTTATTCGAATACTTGGAACGAAAACCGAGTTACATAGGTTATTCCAATAACCGGATAACCTGTTATTTTTCATTCGAATAAGCCCATCACTATTCCAAATTCACTCTTGCAGCACCTACAACCTCTACAATCAATTCTAAGCCTGTTAGTGGTCACCTGTTAGTGAAGGCATGCTTAACAGGGATAAAATTATTAAATTTTAATCGACACTAGGTATTATAGTAGTACAATAATATTTCCTAGAGTTAAAATTTACTGAAAAACCTGCCTTTCAGACTTTTTAACGCACCTTAATACAAAACTATGTCGGTCATTTTGTATTTTAATTAGCCACCTAGGCTTTAGGGCAGCGTGCCCGTATGTTAAACCCTTTTAGTTACTTATTTGGCTTCATCGCCTAATTCCATAATAATGATTTTGCACATATTTGGCCTCAAGCGCAGTATTTCTCGTCATCCGGGGCACCCCTTTTGTTGGTACTTTGACAATCGGGTGTTAACGCTCGCAGGATTTTCGAACCTTCTAGAATTTACGCTGTTGGTGTGACTGCGAGGCCTCGCGCTGTCTTTGTCACCGGAACTTATTTGTTTTATTGGGCGCCTTGCCATTGGCTGTCTTTGTCACCGGAACTTATTTGTTTTATTGGGCGCATCGCCATTGGCTTTCGAAAGTCAGGTGGGGACGCGCTTACTTTCCTCGAGTTTTTGCTAACGGTTTTTGGCAGTTAGTTAGTAGCCAGCTACAGTTGTGAACGTGTCTTGTTTGTGCAGTTTTCTGCTAGAAGGTTTTGCAGGAGCGGCTCCGCTGCCCCCTTCGGCCCTTGGGAGTCGTCGGGTGGCGGCACAGCTTTTGTTTTTTGTGGACTGGTACCGCGTGGCATGGCTTTGGTTTCGCAGAAAGTTCGGTTTCATTAATTAGGCCGTGATTATTGTGCTGTTACAGCGATTGTTGATATCGTGAATTTTTGTGACTTTGTTTGTTGAGACGTTGCCCAGCTGTACGTTTGACATTGTTTAGTGTGAGGGGCGTGAGTGTTCGTTGGAATGCCGTAAACGCAAGCCTTTGAGTCTCCAATTTGCCGTGGGGTCGCAGGCCTCGATTAAGCGCCTTTTAGGCGGATTCTTCTCGTTAGGGGGACTCATTTAGCAGTGGTTTGTACCGGCGAAGCTGTCATGTCGTTCTGCCTCCCGTTCGCACTTCGTATTACATGTCGCTGTAAAGATAAATCTCCATGCGTCCGGCTCACAGCCTCCCGCCAAGTTGTCAGGTTGTCACAGTATTTGCTTCTCGTCTCGTCCAAATATGCAGTATCTGGGGCGGTGGTCGCTACAGCGGCAAAGGACGTCAGTACCGCACAGCCAAGCTCTGTCAGGTATGGTCTGTATTACTTAATAACGTTTGTTGGTGCAGTTTGATATTGATACGGTGTGGTGCGTCGAATTAGCGAACAGTTGCGTTCTTTTACTGTCAGTTAAAATAGCTTATTTGCATAGAACGTATTATTCATACCGCTTCACGAAATTATTGTTGTTTAGCGAACAGTTGTGTTCTTTTACCGTCAGTTAAAATAGCTCATTTGCATTGAACGTATTGTTCATACCGCTTCACGAAATTATTGTTGTTGTACAGTTTTTAAGTCACTTTCTGATATTAGTTTAAGACGTTGCGCAACCATCGAACTGCCGTATTTACACTTTGAATTTACATGTGCCTTTTTTTTTGTATACAGTTCCTAATATTTTGTGTCAATACATGTCATGTCATTTTAAATGTGGTTTTCTTGTTATTGTGCATGCGCTCTGTGTGGTTTTGTGTTACAGTTGTAAGAGGAGTTTGGCCAGTTGCCAAGTGGATTTTCAAAAAGGTAGGTCCATTGTTGCTGAACTGGCTTGCTGTCCAGATTACTGCCAAGTGTCGGTTAGAAGGTAGGCCCGCTTGATTTCCCGGTTTTTCTCTGGGTCGATCCTTATGTTTTCGTATGTCTATTAAACCGGGTGGCGTCTAATTTAATTTTATTGTTATGTACCGCCCCTCTGGCCGTTGCCCTTAGGTGATCTCGTAAAGAACCCGCCCCAGCTCCACTGAACGCTCAGCCGGCTTATCTTGTTGCGGCATGGGTAGCGGCCTAGGAAAACTTTCGTCCCGATTTTGTCGACTCTCTCCCGCGCCGGCCGTTTGGTTGTTGTATGAGCCGGTGCGGTGTCGTAAAGACCGTTTAAGACCTAACAACTATTGAATTTGAGCTTTTTTGATACAGAAAAATTTAATATTGCAGTTTTATATTGCTAAATGAGTTCCAAATGCACTTCTACAGCGTCTACGACCCCTACAATCAATTCTAAGCCTGTTATTAAGCACCTGCTAATAAAGGCATGCTTATCAGGGATAAAATTATTAAATTTTGATCGACACTAGGTATTATAGTAGTTAAATAAAATTTCCTAGAGTTAATATTTACTGAAAAACCTTTCAAACGTTTTGACGCACCTTAATACTAAACTATTGAACTTGACTTTTTTGGATGCAGAAAAATTTAATATTGCAGTTTTATATGACTCCAAATGCACTCTTGCAGCGCCTATAACCTCTACAATCAATTCTAAGCCTGTTAGTGATCACCTGTTTGTAAAGGCATGCTTAACAAGAATAAAATTATTAAATTTTGATCGACACTAGGTATGATAGTAGTACAATAATATTTCCTAGAGTTAACATTTAATGAAAAACCTGCCTTTCAGACGTTTTCATGCACATTAATACTCAACTATTAAATTTGAATTTTTTGGATGCAGAAAAATTTAATATAGCAGCTTTATATGGTTAAATAGGCTCCAAATGCACTCCAACAGAGTGTACAACCTCTACAATCAATTCTAAGCTTGTTATTGAGCACCTGGTAGTAAAGCCACGCTTACCAGGTATAAAATTATTATATTTTGATCGGCACTAAGTATTAGTATAGTATAGTACTACAATAACATTTTTAGTAGTTAATATTTACTGAAAAACGTGCTTTTCAGACGTTTTAAGCAACGCAATACTAAACTATAAAACTTGAATTTTTTAAATGCAGACAAATTTAATATTGCAGTTTTATATGTCTAAATGAGTTCCAAATGCACTCCTACAGCGTCTACAACCTCTACAATCAATTCTAAGCTTGCTATTGAACACCTCTTAGTGAAGCTACGGTTACCAGGGATAAAATTATTATATTTTGATCGACACTAGGTATTATAGTAGTACAATAATATTTCCTAGAGTTAACATTTACTGAAAAACCTGCCTTTCAGACGTTTTAACGCACCTTAATACAAAACTATTGAATTTGAGTTTTTTGGATACAGAAAAATTTAATATTGCAGTTTTATATTGCTAAATGAGTTCCAAATGCACTTCTACAGCGTCTACAACCTCTGCAATCAATTCTAAGCTTGTTAGTAAGCACGTGCTAGTAAAGGCATGCTTATCAGGGATAAAATTATTAAATTTTGATCGACACTAGGTATTATAGTAGTACAGTAATATTTCCTAGAGTTAATATTTACTGAAAAACCTTTCAGACGTTTTGACGCACCTTAATACTAAACTATTAAACTTGAGTTTTTTAGATGCAGAAAAATTTAATATTGCAGTTTTATATGGCTAAATAGGTTCCAAATGTACTTTTGCAGCGCCTATAACCTCTACAATCAATTCTAAGCCTGTTAGTGAAGGCATGCTTAACAGGGATAAAATTATTAAATTTTGATCGACACTAGGCATTATAGTAGTACAGTAATATTTCCTAGAGTTAATATTTACTGAAAAACCTTTCAGACGTTTTGACGCACCTTAATACTAAACTACTAAACTTGAGTTTGTTAGATGCAGAAAAATTTAATATTGCAGTTTTATATGGCTAAATAAGTTCCAAATGCACTCTTGCAGCCCCTATAACCTCTACAATCAATTCTAAGCCTGATAGTGATCACCTGTTAGTGAAGGCATGCTTAACAGGGATAAAATTATTAAATTATGATTGACACTAGGTATTATAGTAGTACAATAATATTTCCTAGAGTTAATATTTACTGAAAAACCTTTCAGACGTTTTGACGCACCTTAATACTAAACTATTGAACTTGAGCTTTTTGGATGCAGAAAAATTTAATATTCCCGTTTTATATGGCTAAATAGGTTCCAAATTAGTGATGTGCATAACCGGACAATTTTCATAACCGAATTATTTGCATTCGAATGATATTAATAACCGAATGATTATTTGAATAATCATTCGAATACATTTTGGCTCTCGATTCGTTTCGATTTCGCCGGTTTGCCGGTTACGCGGTTCAGCGTCATCTGCATCGGCATCGTAACTTGTAGATAGCAGAGGAACTCAGTTAATCGTTAATTATAATAATTGTATAAATGATTTTTATTTGATTTCTAAGGAGTTTGTGCAATAAGTAATTGTGGATATGAATGAAATATATCTGGATATACCTTTATTGTTTTCGATTGCTGGCGATATATAATAATATAATAATAATTAATAATATATTGTTGTATTTGTATGAGTTTTACGACTCGCTATTCTGCATTAGCTCCATTACTCCCACATTCTTTCGATCTATAACCAAAACATAATATGTACATTATGTGTTATGTGTTGGAAATTAAGAGGTATTTATTAAGAAGTGTAGAAAGAAAGAAATATGCGGTACTGCTTGCTAAGCGGAATAAAAACAGTGGTAAATGTTTATGTTTATCGATCGGCCGGGTTAAGGGCGGCAAAAAATTGATTTATGTTTATATCATATGACGACGGATCGACCGCGAGCCTCAGCTGGCAATGAAGCAAGGGAGAAAACTGTAGAGCGAGACGCCCAAATGGTGTTTTCAATACAATCTGCCTTGCTTATGCTTATGAGTTATGAATGACGTATTATTTACAGAATTTCGATCACTCGCAGGTTGCTGAGATACGGCACGTAGTACGTACAAGGATGAGGTTATTTTTCATTCGAATACTTGGAACGAAAACCGAGTTACATAGGTTATTCCAATAACCGGATAACCGGTTATTTTTCATTCGAATAAGCCCATCACCGGGGGCGGGGGCCGAGAGCCTGAAGCTGTTTTCAGCCCTTGTGGCAATTTCGAAAATATATTATTATTACAGAAATGAGCACGAAGCGATAAGCTGATAAGAAACCGCAAGGGCTGATAAGCCTCCGAACTGTACATGATGTGCCATCTAGTGGTTAAATAGTTTACTGTAAAATGTAACATGGCCAATTTGACGGTTTATTATGTCATTACTTGAACACAAACAGCGGTAAGATGTGGATGTGCTACTCTGAAGCCGCTCGAGCTATACCAACAGATGTGCGCAGCGCTATACAAAATCTTCAAGGTTTGTGTGAGGACTTAGCATTCGATGCCGGCCATGAAGCTGTGTATGGAATGGGGTTTTGTGGATTTAGCGACGACGAGCTCTATACGAGACAGAAATTGTATGAAAATGGTGCAGCTGTGTGTGAATTATTTTTAAACAACGCAATAGGAAAAAGACGGTTTATAAACCTGATGGAGGGTCTCGGACTAGGCAACCAGTTGGACGAAGTGTACAAATTTATAGAAATGGAGGAAGAACAGTCTTCGTAGCATACTATATTTACTGTTGTATTATAAACTGTTGTTAGTATGTATCGATCCTTTGTATTAAACACACAAAATGTATCAAATGTTTGTTTTATTTCTAGTAGTAGTAGCTGATGCAGTTAGCGAGCAGAATTCAACATGCGAAGTTGTAAAATACCTGCAAAATTTCTGGTTTTTAAAATCGAGCGAAAGTGATCATGGTTTAACGTCAATAGATTTAGCTGTAAATTCGAGCGATTTTATATTTGCTTTAAACAGATTTCAATCATATTATAATCTACCTGTATCGAACACCATTAGCACGGAAGCTCTAGAGTTAATGAGGAAGCCCAGATGCGGTGTTGAGGATACAATAGCGACATACCAACTTCATCGAACAAAGTGGAATGTCGATGTTATAACTTGGACTTTTCATCAGACAACGCCCGAATTGTTTCAAGTAGCTTCAAAGGCTTTCGACATATGGTCACAATATACAAACCTACAGTTTCAATTCAAGTACGAAAGAAATGCTATGATAGCAATCTCTATGAGAGATAAATATCACCTATATACAGCGGTCGATAATAAAAGGTGCCCGTTTGATTTTGAGAGTGGTATATTGGCTCACGCATATTTTCCGGATTCTGTGAAGAAAACAGCTGAAATACATATAAATGCACAGGTTGATTGGCATACTGGAGTGAATGATGTGTTACCTGAAGGAAAAACGAGTCTTCTTATTATCTTAACACATGAAATAGGACATGCTTTAGGTATTCGTCATTCGTCAAAAGCAAACACAATCATGTATCCGCATTATTGGTCACCCGTTAAAGGTTCTAGCATATCAGACTTTGACCTCTCCCAAGATGATATACTTGCAGTACAAAGTTTATACTGGAAAAGAAATAACATTCCAAGGCGCAGTACTATCACTACCACCACCGTCGCCACCGCAACCACCAAACAGCAACAGCAGAAACAATTGCGAAACAGTCCGGTAAAACAAGTCGAAAAAAACCCGATCTCTGTGCACTAACTAAAACAGTTGATAAATTTCTCATTGTTAACTAAGAGCTTTATGTATTTTATGGCAAGTACGTATGGGTAATACATTTAGGTGAAAAGACATATCACGAACCTTTACTGATAACTGATTGGTTAACGTTTTTACCGAAAAATTTTACCGAAATCGATGCGGTTTATCAACGGCCAAATGGGGAGATAGTATTTTTCATAGACAATTATATTTATGTAATAGAAGTCCCCTCGTTCCAACGCACAGCCTGGTTTTAGGACAAAATAAGATACTAAAGATAAACGGCCTTGTTTATACGTACACTGGTCGTACATATATTTTTTATGAACCCAATTTATACATGGAATTGAATGAATGTACATTTAAATATTCGAAATACGGTTCGACAATTAAAGATTTCCCCGGTGTATCGGTGGACTTTACATCTGTTTTTCGATATACGAACGGACACATATACTTCTTTAATAAAAAGAATTTTTATGAATACAATGAATTTTCAGGTACGCTAGTACAAGCCGGTAAAAAGAATCTCGATATTTTCAGTTTGAATTGTCCGCACGAAGGTATTTTACAACAACTATATAATCTAGTATCAAATCTAATGTCTTTAAAAAAATAGAAATGCTATGAAACTGTGACTTTTGGGTGCATTCTTTCAATTTAACATTGATTCTTATGGAAAACTAGCACAAATCTGTGAGTTTTTTCGAATTATTGGGGGCCCCGGAAGTTGTTACCGGGTCAACTCGCTCGATCATGGATTTTGGGGTGGAGCCTATGATTACAAGGGCTCATTACGAGTTTTCCGGCCACCAATGAGAACTTCGGCCGCCTGGCCACAAGAGTATAAATATACGGCACTCCGACAGCCAAAAACCACTTCTTGGAGTCTAGGCTCAGAAGGCAGCTACTACTCAGGGTTAGACAGATTGAGGCCTGAGTAGTAGCAATTCCTCTGATCGTCGTTGCGCTTTGGATTCGCCGCCGTGACCGACGTCCGACCACGGGAGACGCCGAGCTGTGCAGCTGCCGTCCCGTGCCGCCGCCAACGTCCGGGCCACCGGGTGATCCAGGAGTCACCAACGCCGTTCCTCGACGCCGGAGAGCGTCGTTCCTGTCGCCGGAGCGCGACATCGCCACTTGATAGTGCGTGTGGACTTAGTGTAGGACTTTAGTTAGTTTTAGCAAGTAAGTTAGATTTAAGTTGTTTAGTCTTAGTCCTGTATATATATTTTTCTCTCGTATACTTTCTCGTGTGCGTATTTTGTGTGTGGCACAGTGACCGTGATCCCGCCGCTCGCGCATTACATCACCTGTGTCACACATACGCTGTATTTTTCTTTGCGCACATATTCTCTTTGCCATACACTGACTTGATCTGTTTCACCGCAATTATAATTTGCCTGTATGTGTTTATTAATTTATGCCTGCGTGTAATAAACCTATTATTTTATGTAAGTTCTGAGACTTTACTTTGACTCTGCGCCTTAGTGTTAAGTGTACAGTGCGTCACGGATTTTATTCACTAACAATCCAGTGTTTTAAACCCAGTGGTGACAAAGTAATAGTTCAATTGGCGGTACGTGTATGTGTGTATACATAGAGCTGTAGTATTTCAGCATGTAAAGAAAAATGTACTTTACATCGAACTCGGTAGATGAGCATGTTAGTGACTGTGAAATGTCGAGGAATGTAGAAGGTTGTGAAACTCGTAAAATCGACGAAGGAATCGATTTTGATGTTGGTGTACAGAGACACAAAGTTAGTCCCATTCCGTGGAGTTGTACTTGTGATGATGGTGATCCGAATATGGAAGCATATGAGAAATATTACTACAAGAATCATTTCCACGAATTTTCACATTTATTTCCTTGGTTGGGTTGCGATCGTATGAGTATCACCGTTACGCTGGATGGACATCCGGATTTTAATAATCGTACAAAGATAGAACTCCCAGACGGGTGGAGCTGGTTTTATTACAATGTGATCGAACCTATCGAGGGGCATTTAAAAAAAATTAAATTAGAACGTGAATGTGTTAAGAAAATCGTATATGATTTATGTTGATGTCAGCATGCAATGAAACTGTGACTTTTGGATGCATTCTTTCAATTTAACATTGTTTCTTATGGAAAACTAGCACAAATCTGTGGGTTTTTTTGAATTATTGGGGGCCCCGGAAGTAATAGTTCAATTGGCGGTACGTGCGTCGGTTTTTAAACAAGTAAAAAGCCTTAACATTCTAACAGTTACAATGTTTGGGTGTGGTGTGAATGGTGCTACCGCTGATAATATAGACGAAGGTATAAAAGTGTTTCTCGAAAAACAAAAACTAAGACGGTCACCTATATTTTGTGATGACGACGATATCGAAATTGAATGGACAACAGCCAACGGTGAACCTGAAGCTAAAAGGAAAAAAGTAGAAGACAACAATCAACCACTATTATCATATGATGAATATACTTCTATTATTGAATATCCGCTAGATCGGTGTTTAGAAGAAGAAGAAGAAGAAGAAGAATGTGTTTGTATGATAGGAAATACGAATTTCTTTATCAGTGAAGTATGGGATCATAAAAAAATTATCGAGGTTGGCTTTGGTATAAGGCAAATTGCCCTTGGAAAAACTAACATTCAACCTATTTTAAGAATTTCGTGTATTGGATGCATGGATATATATGATCGTAAAAGCTACAAAGCAGTACATTTAACGAAGCAACTGTGGCAACAGCTACTGCAATTAGAAACTGAAATATTTCAACAATACGAGTGTTTCTATTATAATTGGCGTGTTTGTAATGAAATCAAAGAATTACTATGTGGCAACGTGTGTCAGTGTAGACTGCTGGAAACTGATTTTAAAAAATTGTTTCAAATACGTGACTTGATATCTTATCGTTTAAATCTATTGAATACATACGATAAAAATACATTTTTTAATACTTTAGTAACACAAACTGCACAACACGGAGAACAGCTCACCAACGAAGGGATTATACAGGACGCCATTCTCTTGTTAAATAAAGAATTAAACTGTGCTTCGTATATAATATCCATCGCTTTGGAAATTCTACATTTGCATCCGGATTGTTTTGTGGAAGCTGTTAGACATGCGAGGTGTGATGCAATACCGAAGTGAACAGTTACGCACGCGATTAAAGTTGCATAAAATTAATTTGAATAAGTTAAGAATAATTTTAGACTTGTATTGTATGAAAAGGCGGATGTTTAAACAATTTGAACAGTTGACATTGGACTCTGATCGGTGAAAGATGTTGAATCTTACATTGATAATAGTACTTAGTTTCCTTACTCCCGAGAAGGAATTAATTATAAGTAAGCCTGTTACTGCAACGAGAGCATATATTTATGTAGAATTTGGAAACGACAGTGCAAATCTACCCCTATACAATGAACCATCATCGTGGCCATCAAAATGGACGCCGATGACTATTTTTCCGGTGGCCACGAACATTACGTGTATCGTGCAAATTTGGAGAAATTCGAAAATCGTACCGACCATTTCCTGTTCTACAAGATACGTTATCAAATTAACGGCTTGATGGAAGATTTGGATTGGAGAATGGAGGTTTTGAATAAAAATCATACCGATATATCGAGTGGATTTGGCCTCCCCAAGATAATAACAATTATTATTTTATTATTATAATTCTTCTTTCTTGTCTATTAGTAGGTATGTTTATGGCATGTATGTGTACGTGTTATTATTTTAAGTACTGTAACGATGTCGTTTAAATAAATGTATTAAAATATATAGTTGTTTTTTTTGCTTACCGCCAGATGTGAGATGCTGAAAAAGTATAAATAGAGTTGAAAACGACGTCGGTCACTTAAATGATTGTTCACCGTAAGCGAGGTAAGGTGAGTGGGAGGGGTTTTGTAAACGATCTCATCAACAAGCTACCTGTTGAATTGCACATTCCTGGAGGTTACGAATATTGTGGACCTGGCACTCGTTTAGCAAAAAGACTCGCTAGAGGTGATAAAAGTATAAATCCTCTGGACGCCGCATGTCGTTTGCATGACATCGCATATCGAGATAACAAAGATTTAAGCAGCAGACATCTTGCCGATAGAGAATTAGCTGAAAGGGCGTGGGGGCGTGTTAAAACGAAAGACGCGGGGTTTGGAGAACGGGCTGCAGCGTGGACAGTAACAACAGCGATGAAAGCAAAAACTAAATTGGGGATGGGCTGTTGCAAATCAAAGAAAAATAAAAAAGTGTCTTTTAAGGGAGGAATTCTACGAAAAGTTATTCAAGCTGTAAAGAATATTGGTAATAAAAAGAATATAATTAAGAAAGCTCTGGCCGTTGCTAAAACTGTTGTTAAGAGTGTTGGTGGTAAACGTAACATTTTGATCCCTCGAGTGTTACCTCTACCTAAACAAGGTGGATTTCTACCTTTTCTAATCCCCTTGTTTGCGGGTTTATCTGCAGCTGGAGCGCTCGCCGGAGGAGCATCCGGTATAGCCAAAGCGGTCAATGATGCTAAGGCCGCCAGAAAACAGTTGGACGAAACAGCGCGCCACAATCAATCCATGGAAGTTATAGCTCTCGGAAAGAAGGGAAGCGGTTTGTATTTGAAAAAAACTAAAAAAGGAGGTGGTGCTCTGTACCTTAAACCCTATGGAGGAGGGGCAATGTACTTGAAACCATACAAATCAAAAAACTCATAACACTACCCGAAAGAGCATTAAGTGATGGCGATTCAAAACGATATGCGGTTGATATCCCCCATTTTAGAGGCGTCTTTATGAGAGATGGGTTACCTAAAAAACCCTGGAAGAATGAGAGTGCAATTGTCAATTTAGATAATAGAAAAGGACCCGGTATGCACTGGGTGTGTTATAAAAAGCGTGCTTCTATAGTTAAATACTATGACAGTTTTGGGCATTTACCGCCACCGTTGGAGGTCGTTGACTACTTTCGGGATTGTAAAATTTATTATAATTACGTTAGAGAGCAGAACTATAATACCGTGATATGTGGTCACGTTTGTCTACATTTTCTATATAAATGATTGTAAATGATAACACACCATAGTCATGTCTGTGCTATTGGTAGTTGAAGGTGTTGGTAACATATTGTATGCTACTTATGCCGAACCGATAAGATTAAATTCTAGACATAGGTATGAGCTTGCTCTAAGGGGATTCTATGGCTGCAATTCGATTAAAAATATCCACAACGATAAGTTTTATTACAAAGATGAGCATGAGCATGTACTCGCTATTCCACACGGTTCATATGAAATTGACCAACTAAGTTCTTATTTAGAAAAACACGTAGACAACACCGTACTAAGAGCAAACAATAATACCCAAAAATGTGAAATTAAATTGATGTATACCGTAGATTTTTCAAAAACCGACTCTATCGGTCGGATGCTAGGATTCAAACCAATCGAGTACAAACCTAACCATACTCACACATCCGAATTGGATATACAGATAATTAAACATACAAACGTCTACATCGAATTTAACATCACACGGGGTTCTTATCGCAACAACTTGCCCGCTCACATCTTATATGGGTTTAGTATTTCCGTGGCGCCTGAGTTTCGTATGGAAAGTGTACCAACTGCACCTATTTATTTGGAGGTTAATGTCGAAACTATTTATAACATCGAGATCCGTCTCGTGAATCAGAAGGGTGAACTAATAGATTTTGGAGGCGAACAAGCTAGCGTAATCTTAGAATTGAAAGATAATGGGGATAAATTTTAATTATAAAGTAGGAGGTGGTATAACATCAAAGTTTAATCGTTCTCCAGCTTCCGGAGAACTAACACGTGCAGAAAAACAATTTCTAACTTCTATCGGATTGGAAATAGTGCAAGATGGCGGTAGACAAACTAAACGTATTCGAAAAACCGCATTACAAGGAAGACATTGAGAATTTAAACTATCATACATATCTACCATATGGGTCAAACACCTATGCCAACTCGGACGAAATCAGAATTCTAATTTAAAATCAAGAACTAATAACCGATATCGGAGCAAGTTTCATTGTAATCGAAGGTAAAATTACCGAAACCGAGAATGGAAAAACGTTCGATTTAACACACAATTTCCCATGCTTTTTATTCGAAGAGATACGCTATGAATTGAACGGTCAAAGGGTGTTTACCAGTCGACTGCCAGGTATAACTGCAGCAATTAAAGGTTTAACATCGTATACGAAAAATGAAAGTGCCGCATTATCTGTGGCCGGATGGCAGCTGGATAATAAACCTATGCAAACCGTACTCGTGGTTAATGCAAAAGAGAAAAAAATTTTCGTTTCCGTTTCATTGAAATTATTCACCGGATTTGCTGAGGATTATAAGCGTTTTATTGTTAATGTACGCCAAGAGTTGATTCTAATACGCTCGAGAAACGATCTAAACTGTTTCCAAGGTGATACCGATAAGGCAAAGATTGAACTCACCTCTATTCAGTGGAAAGTATTGCATGTGAAGCCGAGCGATGCAGCCAAACTACAATTATACAATAAAATTATCCGAAACACTCTGATAACCGTCGCTTTTCGAGAATGGGAACTATATAATTTACCTGCTCTTAAACAGGGCAAATCCGATGTGTGGGCTATTAAGACATCCACACATTTGGAAAAACCCCGATACGTTTTGGTTGCTTTTCAGAAAAACAAATTGAATAATAAAGACGCTAAAGCAACCGATTTTGATCATGCAAATATTACCAATCTCAAATTACATCTTAATTCAGAACGTTATCCCTACGAAAATTGGAATCTAGATTTTGCAAACAATAAATATCAGTTGGCTTATCGCAGTTATTGCGATTTTCAAAAGAGTTATTATGGAAAAAACAGAAACGAACCGCTACTCGACTACACCGACTTTAGAAAATCCCCCATATTCGTGTTGAACTGTTCTAATCAAAAGGAATCAATCAAAACTTCTACCGTTGATATCAAGTTGGAAATGGAGGCTTTAAGCGCATTCGAACAAGGAACCGTCGCATACTGTCTAATTATTCACGATACAGTGGTGAAATACAACCCCTTCAGCGGTGAAGTACGACGTCTATAATAAGCTTTGACATGTATGTCTAGTTAAACAAAATACAAAATAAATACAAAAGGTTGAGTTTTATTCGTGACTATAAATAGAGGTAGCCGGGTGAATTCTTAATCATATCACAATGAAAATTGTCAAGCAAAAGAGCACGTTGTCGGTAAAAAATTTTGACTTGGGTCATGTGAATAACATAAAAAAAACACGGTGTACTTTTAGCCAAACACATGTCGCTGTATTATTGCTGGACCCTCGAACTGCGGTAAAACAAACGTGATGATGAGCTTATTGCAGGAACCGAACGGATTAAAATTTGAAAATGTATACGTGTACTCGAAATCGTTACACCAACCAAAATATAAATTTTTAGGGGTGTTATTGCGTCCGATAAAGGGATTAGGTTATTATACATTTAATGAACACGATGATATTATGCATCCAAACAAGGCTAAACCTAATTCTATCTTTATTTTGATGATATCATATGCGATAAACAGAATGTAATGCGCGAATATTTTAGTATGGGTCGACATAATGCAATCGATTGTTTCTATCTCTGTCAGACATACACTCGCATACCGAAACATTTAGTACGCGACAATACAAACTTATTGGTGCTATTTAAACAGGATGAAATGAATTTACGTCACGTGTATGATGATCATGTTGGTACAGATATGTCTTTTGTTATATTTCGTGAACTGTGTGCTAAATGCTGGAGAGAACCTTACGGTTTCCTGGTAATAAACAAAGACTGTGACCGAGGTCGATATCGTAAAGGATTCGATTCATATATATACTTATAATTATTACCAATCAGGTTACAACAGCTCTGTTCATTAGAGAAAGCGGTTCGATAGTGGATGATTATATCAGTCCAAAAGCGGTCCAAAGCAGTCCAAAAGCAGTTTAAAGCAGTACAAAGCAGTCCAAAAGCAGTCCAAAAGCAGTTCAAAGCAGTCCAAAAAGCGGTCCAAAGCAGTCCAAAAAGCGGTCCAAAAGCAGTACAAAGCAGTCCAAAAGCAGTCCAAAAGCAGTTCAAAGCAGTCCAAAAAGCGGTCCAAAGCAGTCCAAAAAGCGGTTTATCATGGATCACAAAACAAAGGAAGAAAAACAAAAAATCGTGAAACTTAGAAAAAGTATTCGAGAAAAGTATAATTACCTGCTGAAAGGAAAATCCACCGCAAAAAAGTTATTTGAGGACATTTATAAGCCCGTAACGAAACCTCTTAAAGATATCGCTATAAAAATAGAAAAGCAGTCACCTACTACTGCTGTTAAAACTGAGATAAAACCAATAAAAAAGCGATCTTCTTTACCATTACCGGCACAACGAGGTGCGACGTCAACACCAGTAAGAACAGTGAATCCGCCGCCTCCAGAGTTCTTGGAGAGTGATGTTATAGGTGAAATAATGCCTGATGAGGAGGATGAAGTAAAGGAAGCCCCCACACCATCTCATGTTTCGACTTTATTAGATGAATCGGCGGGAGATTCGTTTCTTGAACAATATCATCCACTACCCAGAGAGTATGTGGAGCGAATGCTACGCGATACAGAACACCTTACGGATACTACTTATGGGGTGCATTACGATGTACATAACGATAAATGGAAAATAGGTAATAGGCTAATCGATATTCGAGGTAAAGATCTTGTTATTAATGGAAAGGAATACGAAGGAACCCCCGGTTTATATGAGCTTCTAATTATGAACCATCCAAAAAAAATTTTCACCAAGCAGGATCAAAAAAATTATAAAGATATTCTGATGGATACAAATGCCCATAAGCGAAATAATTACTCGCACGGTCAAGTAATGGGAACAAAGGCATTTAAATACACAAACATTATAAAACCTCTGATATATCCACCCAGCAGCAGCAGCAGCACCACTACTCGCAGAATTAAGAGTGTCTCAGGTAGGGGACTATCCAAGGAAGTGGGAAAACCTGTAGAATTCAGATACTGGGATGATGTACACGAATTAATTGAGGATCTGCATTTTAAATGGACTGAAAAAGAAGCCGGTTATACGGGACATCGTAACGAAATCATTTCCATAGCAGAAGAATTGTACGAAGCCGGTTACATTAAAGATCCCACGAAAAGTAAACGTTTTCTAGTTAATCTATAAAAATATGTGTAGGCGGTATAAATCGCGACAATCATCATGAGTATTGACAAGTTCGGACGTCATCAGTATCGTCATCATTCACACGTTATCGGTCCTCCTGGTGTAGGATTTAAGTTAACCGATAATGGCGATTTCGATCTAGAAGGAAAGAGGTTAACTAACGTAGCAAATCCGATTGATGGTAGTGATGCTGTTAATAAACAAAACGTTTTAATGCTTGACAAAGAATGTTTCGATGCACGAAATCAAAGAATTACTAATGTTGCAAACCCTAAAGATAGTTACGACGCCATTAATTTAAACTATTATTTGATCACTAAGAATGATTGTAACTTAAAAAGGTTAGTTAATGTACAAACCTCCATTGAGGGGACGGATGCATCTAATAAAGATTATATTGACGAGAAAATTCGTGAACTTGGTACTACAACACACATGCAAACATTGGGCTTGATTAGAACAGAATTAACAAAGCGCAATGCAAATACCGAAATAGCCTATAGCAAATTTTAAAAATTGACGGGTTAAATTTTGATTCTCAAGGGAAACGTATTGCTAATCTATCTAATCCTGTCAACGGTGATGATGCTGTAAACAAAAATTTTGTCGACGGCTGTATAAAAGAAATAACTACAAAATTAGATGTTATTAATAACAACATCGCTGCTTTGCGAACACGATTAAACATATCGAGTGGTGACGTGGGTGATATAGATTACGAACTATAAAAAATGTCTAAAAACAGGTCGTTGAGGAGTTGCATAAACAAGCGAGACGAAATTTTCCTAGAAGACGAATTATAATTAAAGGATTCGATGATTTATGGCAGGCTGATTTAGCCGAATTTATTCCATATGCTAGAGACAATAAGGGTTATAAGTACATTTTAGTTGTAATTGATTGTTATTCGAAATTCGTGTGGACCCAACCTCTTAAATCGAAAAAAGGTATCTATATAGTTAAATCCCTGAAACACATTTTAAAACAGGCCCAAGGTCGCTTACCCAGTAATTTGCAAACCGATCAGGGTAAAAAGTTTTACAACAGAGACTTTTCGCAATTAATGTCAAAATTTAATATCAACTATTACTCCACGTACAGTGTTAAGAATGCGTCCATAGCCGAACAAGCAATTAGAACTTTGAAAAATAATTTGTATAAGACATTCAGTCTGCGCGGAAAATATAAATGGATTGATAATCTCGCCGATGTGACCCAGGAATATAACAATAGAAAACATCGAACCATTGGAATGAAACCTTCTGAAGGTACTGCTAATACAAAATTAACCGCTTACAATAACATAAAGATCTTCTGCTCACATCATTTAAAAGTCGGCGATATAGTACGTATAAGCAAATTTAAGAATGTTTTCGCGAAAGGTTACACACCCAACTGGTCAACGGAATTATTTAAAATTGCAAAGGTTCGTATCACCAACCCGGTTGTATATTTACTCGAAGATATGCTAGGACAACCCATAGCTGGTGGGTTCTACGAACGCGAATTGCAGAAAACCAAACATGCCGATGTATATTTGGTTAAAAAGGTGTTACGATAACATGGCAATCAACTGTATGTACGCTGGTTGGGCATGGAGAAATCACACGATCAATGGATAAATAAGAATGAAATAGTTTGAAATGTATTGATAGCTAAATAAAATAAAAACTGTATAAAAATGTGTGTGTTTTCTTACCTTTCATAATGGCATCTCAGCTTATCTAAGCATGCATGTAAACCTAAGTAAATAAAACACAGGTGTGCATTTAATACATTTATTGCAAGCAAAGCTTACATTTTACATAAACCTACGTTTTTATAGAATAATGTCCCCAAAAAAGGGTATCTATTTTATTTTCACAAATGTATCTCTTATCATCTGCGCTAGTAAGAGTTAGTTTGACTTACACTATGTACAATGTGACTATTGGCTCTAATTAAATTTTGATTTCTAACAGCATCCTTGCTATCAAACAAACACTCCAAATAATCGTCGAAACAAATTGTGTTCTTAACTACATTTTCCAAGACACCTTTGGCCTTTTTAACAGCGTCTTTACCTTCAACCCTCACACTGTACATTTTCGATCTCAAACCGATAAATTCTGTGATTATTTTACCGTTGCACTGTTCTTTCATTAGACCTGGCACTTTCTTGTTCACCAATGGAATGTTGTAGATATTGTCTTTGGGGTAATCGCTTGTGTCAAACATGTGAATGTCACGCCTCATAATATCATAAACATCTTCGCATGTTATTTCATACAAAAGACTATCGGTATCTGAATACAGCAACTTACAATCTTTATAACTAAAATTACGTAACATATAATTATAATGAAAATCGTATAAACAGGTTTTACTTACATCTAATATGGACATACCTACATATATCGGCTTCTTAAACATTATTTCAAGCTTTGATAATTATCTGGCTACAAGATTTTCGTTAAATATTGTTCTACTGTGAAAATTATATATGTAATGATTAGCTCCATATCTTCCATGCCATCGCGTTACTAATTTAACCACTTTGTGTTTACGAACATTCTCCATGGTTTTACCGAAAACAGCGTTATTCATTAATTTAAATAGATTTTTCTCAAATTCGTTTTTTGCGTTTGTTCTAAGTTGAGTGTTTAACTCAATGTATGATTTTAACCATGGAGCTTGATCGAAAGATAGTATGCGATGCACTTTGGTAACATTTAAGCCTGCAGCTATAGCTTGTTTCAGATTCCTATAATGAATCACATATCGTTCTTTTTTATTCAACATTGTCATTAGTTTTGGAAGTTTTGAGTTTGGAGGAACAGAGTGTTCGGCACAGATTGGCATATCGGCATGAAGATTATGTAGAGTAATATCGTTTGGATACTCGATATCTACTTCTAATATGTACCATTTTGCTGACTCATCGCTGATACTGTTAACATCAAAACAACTCATTTCTGTACGAGTTAAAAATCGAAAATTGTTGTATGGTAGGTACTGCATCATTGCCCATCCGTACAAATTATTCACGTCGTAATACATAATGTACCTTGGGGGTTGCGTGGGGTTGTATCCTGCTGGACAATATTTATTGTTTGCCTTAAAATATCGCTTCGAACATTGACTAATACCGCCACGTATACCTCGCTCGATAAACAACAGCATATCTATATCGGATATGAGTGCTAGTTCTATTTGTGTATATTTCAACATGGCATCCCAGGTATATCCAGGTAATGTGTAATAGTGGGCGGGGTCTAATCCGTATGTTTTATGGCAACTCGCACGAAAGTTTTCAAAAATATCGGCCAACAGCCAAATATCTGTTTTTAAATATAACATCGTATAATCTTGAATTGTTTGACAATTAAACTCGTTCCACATTTCAACAGCGTGTGCAGAATCTTTATCTGAAATGTGGACATCTTTTAACTTACTGTGAAATTTATCTTTTGACGGCAATCTAGTTTCTGATAATACATCAAGGAAAGTTATGTAATCGTAGGGAAATACACCTTTACGTGTTAGCAGAGATAATTGGTGTTCGCTTAGATTTTTGTTTTGTGTCTGTAGAATTTTGAAATCTTCTTTTTTTAAATATGAAGCCAATTTATCTAATCCAGAATTCATAAATTTAAATGAATCGATAAATCTAAACTTTAAACTACTGGCATCATCGTGAGTTTTAGTGAAAGAAATATACCTCTCTTTATTTTGAGGCAAAACATAAATGTTACCCGAAAAGGCTGTAACGACATCTTTGATCAAGAAATGACTGTCATAACCACTAAGGTTATGGTAAACAACCGGTATTACATGATCGATTTTATAATTTAAATTACAGCTTTGATGTGCCGGACCTCTATAATTACCGGTGAAATGACAATGATCTTTTACCTTGATATCATCATCCTTAAAAGACTTCGTGCAAATATAACAATTAGATGCATCTCGATATTCGCGTTCCTGCAATTCATTTAGCTCTTCCATTGGAACTATGGCCTTGAAATGTTTGTTTAACTCTAACCCCATTTCGTACAATTCTTTACCGAACCATTCCATGCAATCCGCACCCGTATATGATTTATAATGTGAAAGTGAATCATCATATGAACATTGCAAATAATAACCTTTGCTGCAGGCTTGATATTTTTGATATTTTACAGTGTTACTCCCCACCTTTTCAATTACAGGATTTAATACACATTCAATATCGCTATACAAAATAAATGGTACAGTTTGTTGATATTTATAATTAGCGAAGGTTAGTTTTTCGCCAGGCCGAGGGAGATTAATTTTACACTCGTTCAATTTTCTACAATCAATTTCGTGAGCGTCTAACCTTTGCTGACTATAAAAATAATGCAGACATCTATCGCATATATATTTCTTAGCACGATTATGTATTGTTAACTGGCTACTTACAAGTCTACTTAAATCTTTAATCCAGCAGTAGTGGTAATTTACTTCGGACTCGGGATCCCTAATTACTGTACCGGGGTTTAAATCAGACAGTTCATCGAGATTTGTGTCCATCATATTCGCGGGGTCGGTAAACATAAGCAGGTTCACATGGTTCTGTTTCTTGTCCGTAGTTAGATACGCGGAGCACACACTAATTCCGTATTTGCTTCTGTTTAACACATACACATTCACTGAAATGTTTGAATTGTTTTTTTCAAACCTCGGAATTTGCAAAATTTTCATTGGGAAGTCCAATCCTTCACAATTCAACACATTCGAGTAATGGGGGTATGAAGATAGTCGATAGCTGTGGTTATTGGTGGGATGTAGGGCGGATACGATCGCCCACGCAAAACAGAAGTTATCATCGTTTTTCACGTTGATGCAAGCCTGCTTCTTTTTTATATATTGCGGTAGTTCGATGTACGAAGATGCATGGAACACAGTACAGCTGTTTATGTTCACGGTTAAATATATAATCTCCGATAACGCCCATCCACTTTCTTGTTCTTGAAATTCCTCTAATTGATTCAGAATAGAGTCTTGCACGTTATCGAAATACCACTGATTTAAGATTGAACGATTTTCGACATGTTCTTGCAGAATTACATTGTTTTTTGTGTTAAAATATTTCAAGTCTGTTATAACATTGTCCTTGGTTTCTTTAACAAACTCTCCGCAAAAGGTGGTGTTCACTTTCATAGCGGTTTTCTGTTTTTTCTGTACATTTTTTATGCGTGAAGCGAATAAATAAAATGCATCTTGTAAAAAAGGTTTCGGGTCCTTATGTTTTAAATTTACAATCACTCCGGTCCGAAGTCTGCATTTATACGCATTCTCCATCTCCTCCCACACTATTCGCGCACTTCTAGGTTGTTTTCTCGCCCCCGCACCCGTTTTATTGATGTGAAGATTACATAATACTTTTTGATATCTCTTCATGTGCCCACATATAGTTTCCAGATAACGTTTTTCACCAATATTTAAATTTTACGCCCGAACTGCTTTTTTTAATAGTTTAGTATTACATTTACAGCGTTTTATTAACATTTCCACTTCCCTCCGTTTACACCCACCCTTCACAATATTTTTATGCATTTTTTCAACACATTTCAGCATAGCTGATGCGGGTTGCGCTAAGCTAGCCATCTCTTCTGCTCTACGATAACGAATGGTTTTCCTATATATTAATCTTTATCTTATATACAAATGCATTCCTCACGCTTACCGCTTATCTGTTCTTGTGGTAACGAGCGCACTAAGCCCTTATCAGCTCTTGCGGTATCTTATCAGCTTATCGCTTCGTGCTCATTTCTGGCTTACAATATCGAAATTCGAAATTGCCAAAGGGCTTCTCTTACGGTGAACAATCATTTAAAATAATTTTATCTTATCAATCCTATTTATGCATGTCGGGTTGATCAAGCTAGGTTGTGCGTGGGTGAAGTAACACTGTATATATTGTATGCAAATAAAAAACATAATAAAATTCAAATGCGGTTTTATTAATCCATTACATAGTGATTATATATATGGTAAACATTAGATAAAGCACAATAGCAATAAGTTTTAGTATGATACATGCACAGGGGTTGTGTTGGACTGAATGGTGGTTGCTCTGCAACTTCGATGATTGGTATTGCGGTGTAGCGTTTCAGAAACTCAGCCTTTTCACGACCTTTTACGTATACCCCATCGACACCCTGCAGAAGACGCCGTAATATAGTAGGAAACAGGTATGCAGGAGTAAATCCATCCTTCCAGGCGATACAGTGGTGGTTTTCCATTAACCAGTGGGCTTGCTTTTGCAAATTCTGTGGCAGTGCTTCGAGAGGGAAGGGTTGTTTGAACACGTGGTGTGCAATATTGGCTCCATTGTATGCGGCGAATTCTTTTGGAGTGAAATTCTTGTCCGTTGTTTTGAATCCTTGAATATCGATAACCAATTTCATATTATCTCAGGGAACTAGCTGAACGGATAAAGGTACTAGCGCACTGCTACACTATACACGAAAAACTGTATTAAAATGATAATTTTCAATGTCTGCTTTTGTACTAAATGTTTATCGCCGGCTTTTTCGTCACAAAAATTAATTAAATTTTCTTTGATAGCATGCAGCGGATACTCGGTTTAGTCACAAGATTATGGTTTTCCTGCGAGATATTTTCAACAGGATACTCGGTTAATTAGTACTATCTAGGTTTTACTTTGTGATATTTGCAACAGGATGTTCGGTTGAGATTTCCGTTTATGGTTTCCAACACGATAAATAGTTAGCGGATATTTGGTGAGATATCTACTTCTAATTACGCGTTTCTATCACGTTGATAAACAGTTTACCAACTTATGACATTCCATTACAAACACATACAGTTTAGTTGTTCCTTGTTCTCCAAGCACACAACATGGACTATTCGTTGAGCACCGCTCATATTGTGATTGGCAATGGCGACGATGGGGTTGATGTGGAGGCTCAGTTTGAGCGTTTGTATCCTGGATTCACACAAGTGTGGTTGCCAGATGGGCCTGGTGGTTGTGTCCTGTTTATTAAAATAACCGGTTGTGACATGGAGGCTATGCTTATCAAGCCTGGCCCCATGTACCAAGCGAGTTGGAACCGGTTCCAACTAAAACCTTTTTACGTTGGTCGGTTCGATAATAATGAACAGGGGTTCCACCAGCTCCATCGTGCAATACCCCTGATTATGGACACATATCAATACAGGACGTGTCGGTTTTGCCGCCCCAGAAACCATCGGAAATTTCGTCGGGAAACTCGAATTCTTCGAGAAGCCTTCCCCGACGTACATAACATCCCGGACGGTTCCATTGTACACTCATGTTGCCAGTGCAGCAAGGAGAATTAGACACCCACACACACACACACACACAAAACAGCCCTTTTTAGGGCTAAATAAAGAACCCAAATTGCGCTTAAGATAGTTAAGTCTGGTAATTCGCCCGAACGAAAGTCGTTATTTTTACGGGTTTCTGTATTACATGGTTTCAGAGTTTGATCACAGAGGGCGCGTAATATCTGATTTCATTAATTAATTTCACCGTATTACCGCTAGATGGCACATCATGTACAGTTCGGAGACTTATCAGTTTTTGCGGTTACTCGCGCTCGCTACGTCCTTATCAGCTCTTGCGGTTTCTTATCAGCTTATCGCTTCGTGCTCATTTCTGTAATAATAATATATTTTCGAAATTGCCACAAGGGCTGAAAACAGCTTCAGGCTCTCGGCCCCCGCCACCGGCCCCCGCCCCCGGCCCCCGGCCCCCCGGAAACCGATCCGACACCTGCCCACCGACACCTGCGCAGCAAGGGGGCCCCCGTTTAGCCAAGTTCCGAACCAGGACTACGCCCCCCACCCCGCGATGGCTGCGCAGGCGCAATGCGCACCCCTGCGCAGACGACCTGCGCTGCGCGATGCGCAGACAATCTCCGCGCGAATTTGAATTTCCCGCCAAAATGACGTCACTTCCTGGTCCCGTAGTCACATTGGTTATCTACTAGCGTGTACAACCTCTACAATCAATTCTAAGCTTGTTATTGAGCACCTGGTAGTAAAGTCACGCTTACCAGTTATAAAATTATTATATTTTGATCGGCACTAAGTATTAGTATAGTATAGTACTACAATAACATTTTTAGTAATTAATATTTACTGAAAAACGTGCTTTTCAGACGTTTTAAGCAACGCAATACTAAACTATAAAACTTGAATTTTTTAAATGCAGACAAATTTAATATTGCAGTTTTATATGTCTAAATGAGTTCCAAATGCACTTCTACAGCGTCTACAACCTCTACAATCAATTCTAAGCTTGCTATTGAACACCTCTTAGTGAAGCTACCGTTACCAGGGATAACATTATTATATTTTGATCGACACTAGGTATTATAGTAGTACAATAATATTTCCTAGAGTTAACATTTACTGAAAAACCTGCCTTTCAGACGTTTTAACGCACCTTAATACAAAACTATTGAATTTGAGTTTTTTGGATACAGAAAAATTTAATATTGTAGTTTTATATTGCTAAATTAGTTCCAAATGCACTTCTACAGCGTCTACAACCTCTGCAATCAAGTCTAAGCTTGTTATTAAGCACGTGCTAGTAAAGGCATGCTTATCAGGGATAAAATTATTAAATTTTGATCGACACTAGGTATTATAGTAGTACAGTAATATTTCCTAGAGTTAATATTTACTGAAAAACCTTTCAGACGTTTTGACGCACCTTAATACTAAACTATTAAACTTGAGTTTTTTAGATGCAAAAAAATTTAATATTGCAGTTTTATATGGCTAAATAGGTTCCAAATGCACTTTTGCAGCTCCTATAACCTCTACAATCAATTCTAATCCTGGTAGTGATCACCTGTTAGTGAAGGCATGCTTAACAGGGAAAAAATTATTAAATTTTGATCGACACTAGGTATTATAGTAGTACAGTAATATTTCCTAGAGTTAATATTTACTGAAAAACCTTTCAGACGTTTTGACGCACCTTAATACTAAACTATTAAACTTGAAATTTTAGATGCAGAAAAATTTAATATAGCAGCTTTATATGGCTAAATAGGCTCAAAATGCACTCCAACAGCGTGTATAATCTCTACAATCAATTCTAAGCTTGTTATTGAGCACCTGGTAGTGAAGGCACGCTTACCAGGTATAAAATTATTATATTTTGATCGGCACTAAGTATTAGTATAGTATAGTACTACAATAATTATATTATTATATATACTTCTGGTTGGGTTAGTTCCCCTTTCTGCACTGCGGCCTAAAAGACCTATTGTGCACATCCCAGTGCTTCACCTAGCCTCACAGAGGTATTCCGATGTCCTCAAAAAAGCTTCCTAGTGAGTTTAGTGAGGTGTTTATCAGCAGTTCGGGTTCAATTGTTGTTTCCCTAAAGTGTTTATGTCGCAGAGTTATGAGTTCCTCGCACTCGCATATCCAGTGGATTGGAGTCTCGTCCTCCTCTTCACAGAATCTGCATTCTGTGTTTGTTGCCACTCCTATTATGTGCATATGTTTGTTCATATAACAGTGTCCTGTAGTTATCCTTGTTATGTGTTTTATTTTCTCGCTTCCATTTTCCAGGAGTGCCAGTGTCGCTTTCTTGGACGGTTCCCCTATGAAGTTCCTAGAGTGCCTTGCTTTAGGGTAGTCGTGCCAGAATTTGCGATGTTTATCTCGTAACCAGCTTCTAGTTTGCTCCCTGATCATGCTATAAGCTATGTTACAGGTAGGCTCTGGTCCTATCAGCTGGGTAGTGCTGGCTGATTTTGCTAATTTGTTTGCTTTTTCGTTGCCTATTATTCCTTGGTGACCTGTTGTGTTCTCCCAGTTGAACCAGTTTTTTATGGCATTCATATACCAGTTCTGAGTTGAACTGGTTAGATGACAGCGCTTTTAAAACTGCTTGGCTGTCCGTCAGGATGTGTATTCTCCTGCCTTTGTCGGATCTCTGCACCATTAATTGGGCGCAGGTTAGAATTGCTGTTACCTCGGTCTGGAATACTGTTGCATATTGTCCCAGGTTTATGCTTATTGCATTTCCTGGTCCCGTACCATAAATGCCCAGACATGTTCCATTTTCTGTTCTTGATCCGTCTGTGTACCAGACTTCCCCCTTTAGTTTGGTTAAGACTTCTTCCTCGTTCCACTCTTCCCGCTCTGGAAGATATACTTCAAACGGTTTTTGGAACTGGTAGGATGTCTTTATTTTGTCGGACTTCATCTGCAGGATGAGGTTTTCACGTAATCGGTTAAAGATTTCGGTATGGTATCCTCGATGTCCAGGATAACGATCATACCCTTGTGTTTTCAGCCTATATGCCCCTAGTCTCGCTTCCGCCTCTACTCTTAGGTGTAATGGGGGAAGGTTCAGCAAGGCTTCTAACGCCGCTGTCGGGGTTGTTGACATTGCCCCCGTTATTCCAATACAGGCCATTCTCTGTATTTTGCTAAGTAAGTTCTTATTTTTAATATTGCTTGCCTTGTGCCACCATACCAAGGATGCATAGGTTATCGTTGGTATAATGACTCTTGTGAAGAGCCAGTATACCATTTTTGGTGACAGTCCCCATGTTTTTCCAAACATTCTTCTGCAGGTCCAGAATGCTCTGCAGCCTTTGCTTGTAACATGTTCCATATGGTGTTTGAATGTCAATTTGGTGTCTAAAATCACACCCAAATATTTGACCTTCTCCACCATCTGTAGTTCTTTTCCGTATAGTTTTAGTTTCCTATACTTGTTTTTCTTCCTTCTTGTGATTGACAGAAGCGAGGTCTTTTTCGGGTTGACCGATAGTCCCTTGGCTTCACACCATCTTTCCACAATGTTGAGGGCCAATTGCATTCTTTCGAATACTACGCCCTCAAATTTTCCGTGTATGTAGATGGTGATGTCGTCAGCGTAGCCCTGTGTGTATAAGCCCCTCTCCTCTAGTTCCCGTAGAAGGCCATCCCCCACGAGGTTCCACAGTAGAGATGACAATACCCCTCCTTGTGGGCACCCTCTGGTTACCGACACTTTCACGGTTGTCTTATAAAGAGAAGTGGTTATGACTCTGCTTTTAAGCATGTTTAGTATCCATCTGCTCAGGGTGTCGTTTATTTCCCTGCTATTCAAGGCTAGATGAATTGAGTCGAACGAGGTGTTGTCAAAAGCACCTTCGATGTCCAGAAAGGCTCCTAGGCCAAAGTCTTTGGATTGTATAGTTTTTTCCCCCTTGCTGACTAGTTCGTGTATAGCCAGTTCGCAGGATTTTCCTGATTGGTAGGCATATTGGTATCTATGTAATGGAGAAATCACCAGTACTTCGTCCCTTATATACCTGTCAATTAACTTTTCTAGCGTCTTCAGAATGAATGACGTCAGATTTATTGGTCGGTAAGATTTCGCCTGGGCATAGCTTTCCTTTCCCGGCTTTGGTATAAATACCACTCTCACTTTTCTCCAGCTTGCTGGTATGTAACCTAGGGCCAGACTTGCCCTTAGCATTGCACATAGACGGGTGGATAGTTCACCCCACCCCTGAGTGAGTAGAGCTGGGTAGATCCCGTCTCCACCTGGAGCTTTAAATGGTTCAAAACTGTGTAATGCCCATTTAAGTTTTGTTATGTTTATCACTTGATGTGCTGTCTTCCAGTTCTCTTGTGTGGCCCTGCGTAAAGGTATTTCTACACCGTGATCACTGGTATTACCTTCTTGTAATAGTATACTGCCTGGGAAGTGTGCCTGTAGTAAAACTGCCAGTGTTTCTTTCCCAGTTTCCGTGTATCGTTCTTCAGGTTTTTTTAGTGTTCCCACTATCTGTGGTCTATCTTTCGCTAGCGCTTTTTGGAGTTTTTCACATTCTGGTGTCTTGTCGATTCCCTTGCAGTACTCCCTCCATGAGGATCGTTTTGCTTTCCTCACTTCGTTATTGTATTTTGTAAGGACTTCTTTATAAGGTTCCCACTTCCCTGTCCTTTTTGCTTTGTTAAATAGCCTTCTTGTCTCCACCCGCAGCTCTGAAAGTCGACCGTTCCACCATGGAACATCTCTGGTTGACCTTGTGGAAGTTGCAGTACAACTCGATTCGAAGGCATTTATCAGTGATTCAGCGATGGCATCTGCCATTGTTTCTAATTCAACAGTGTTACTGGCCCTGGATTGGCAATCCTGTAGTGCCTGCTTAAGGTTCTCTTTATATGACCCCCAGTTGCAGTTTCTGGGATTCCTGTACTCCAGGTCGGTTAGCACTGGTGTTTTGATGTCAAATCTGATGTATCTGTGGTCCGAGAGCGATGGCTCTTCAGATACATACCATTTTTCTACCATGTTTGCCATAGCTGTAGTGGCTATATTTATATCAATGACCTCCATTCTAACACTAGTTAAAAATATGGGTTCATTGCCTAGATTCATTGTCAAGAGCCTATTTTCTAAAAAGAAATCAAGGAGTGACTCACCTCTGGGGTTGGTGTTATTGCTTCTCCACGCTATGTGGTGAGCGTTTGCATCACATCCTAGTAGTAGCTGCAGATTCGCCCCTCTGCAGTGTCCTACTAGCTTTCTCATCTCAGGAGTGGATGGATCTCCTGGCTGGTCATATGGGAGGTATACGGATCCGATAATGAGTTCCCTCTCGTTCCCTTCCATAGCCATTTTGGTTTTGACTGCCACAAGATCCCTACAAGAAAGGTCTCTTAATGTGATCAGATTCAAATTTGATTTAGCAAGTATGCAGGTTCTAGGCATGACTTCATCGGAGCTGTGCAGAGTCCAGCCCTTGGTCATCCGAAGTCCCATTATTTTATTACCCTTAATTCAAGGTTCTTGAATTAATATAATATCAATATTATTTTTGATGGCATAAGCCTGTAAGACCGCCGATGCGTTTTTACAATGGTGTATATTTACCTGTAGCAGTTTCAGCGCTATAAAATTATTATATTTTGATCGGCACTAAGTATTAGTTTGGAATAGTACTACAATAACATTTTTAGTAGTTAATATTTACTGAAAAACGTGCTTTTCAGACGTTTTAAGCAACGCAATACTAAACTATAAAACTTGAATTTTTTAAATGCAGACAAATTTAATATTGCAGTTTTATATGTCTAAATGAGTTCCAAATGCACACCTACAGCGTCTACAACCTCTACAATCAATTCTGAGCTTGCTATTGAACACCTCTTAGTGAAGCTACGGTTACCAGGGATAAAATTATTATATTTTGATCGATACTAGGTATTATAGTAGTACAATAATATTTCCTAGAGTTAACATTTACTGAAAAACCTGCCTTTCAGACGTTTTAACGCACCTTAATACAAAACTATTGAATTTGAGTTTTTTGGATACAGAAAAATTTAATATTGTAGTTTTATATTGCTAAATTAGTTCCAAATGCACTTCTACAGCGTCTACAACCTCTGCAATCAATTCTAAGCTTGTTATTAAGCACGTGCTAGTAAAGGCATGCTTATCAGGGATAAAATTATTAAATTTTGATCGACACTAGGTATTATAGTAGTACAGTAATATTTCCTAGAGTTAATATTTACTGAAAAACCTTTCAGACGTTTTGACGCACCTTAATACTAAACTATTAAACTTGAGTTTTTTAGATGCAAAAAAATTTAATATTGCAGTTTTATATGGCTAAATAAGTTCCAAATGCACTTTTGCAGCGCCTATAACCTCTACAATCAATTCTAATCCTGTTAGTGATCACCTGTTAGTGAAGGCATGCTTAACAGGGATAAAATTATTAAATTTTGATCGACACTAGGTATTATAGTAGTACAGTAATATTTCCTAGAGTTAATATTTACTGAAAAACCTTTCAGACGTTTTGACGCACCTTAATACTAAACTATTAAACTTGAAATTTTAGATGCAGAAAAATTTAATATAGCAGCTTTATATGGCTAAATAGGCTCAAAATGCACTCCAACAGAGTGTATAACCTCTACAATCAATTCTAAGCTTGTTATTGAGCACCTGGTAGTGAAGGCACGCTTACCAGGTATAAAATTATTATATTTTGATCGGCACTAAGTATTAGTATAGTATAGTACTACAATAATACTTTTATTAGTTAATATTTACTGAAAAACGTGGTTTTCAGACGTTTTAAGTACCGCAATACTAAACTACAAAACTTCAATATTGCAGTGTTATATGTCTAAATGAGTTCCAATTGCACTCCTACAGCGTCTAAAACCTCTACAATCAATTCTAAGCCTGCTATTGAACACCTGTTAGTAAAGGTACACTTACCAGGGGTGAAATTATTATATTTTGATCGACACTAGTTATTATAGTAGTACAATAATATTATTTGTAGTTAATATTTACTGAAAAACGTGCCTTTCAGACGTTTTCAAGTACTTTACTGCTAAACTATAGAACTTGAATCCTTTGAATGCAGTCAAATTTAATATTACATTTTTGTATGGCTAGATGAGATCCAAATGCACTTCTACAGCGGCTACAACCTCTACAATCAATTGTAAGCCTATTATTAAGCACATGTTAGTAAAGGCACACTTAGCAGGGATAAAATTATTATATTTTTATCGACACTAAGGATTATAGTAGTACAATAATATTTTCTAAAATTAATCTTTACTGAAAAACGTGCTTTTCAGACGTTTTAACGCATCTTAATACTATACTATTGAATTTGAACTATTTGGATGT
This sequence comes from Agriotes lineatus, assembly GCA_940337035.1. NCBI lineage: Eukaryota > Metazoa > Arthropoda > Insecta > Coleoptera > Elateridae > Agriotes > Agriotes lineatus. Next base: position 103,522 of record CALNHX010004994.1, read on the forward strand.
AGAAAAATTTAATATTGCAGTTTTATATGGCTAAATGAGTTTCAAATGCACTCCTACACCATGTACAACCTCTACAATCAATTCTAAGCTTGTTATTGAGCACCTGTTAGTGATGGCATGCGTATTAGAACTATAATTATTATATTTTGATCGACACTAGGTATTATAATAGTACAATAATATTTTCTATAGTTAATATTTATTGTAAAACGTGCTTTTCCGACGTTTTAACGCACCTTAATACTAAACTATTAAATTTGAATTTTTTGGATGCATAAAAATTTAATATTGCAATTTTATATGACTAAATGAGTTCCAAATGCACTCTTACAGCGTTTACAACCTCTACAATCAATTCTAAGCCAGTTATTGAGCACCTGATAGTGATGGCATTCTTAGTAGAGCTATAATTATTATATTATGTTGATTGACACTAGGTATTATAGTAGTACAATATTATTTACTTAAAAACGTGCTTTTCAGACGTTTTAAAGTACCTGAATGCTAAACTATTGTATTTGATCTATTTGGATGCAGAAAAAATTAATATTGCAGTTTTATATGGCTAAATGAGTTCCAAATGCTTGTATTTTGACCTTAGGTTTTGCTGTGCTGTAAGTAAGGGCACTCAGGCCTACAAGAGCATCTTTGTAAATTTAGCTATCAATTTTTATTTTAAATTTTATTTATTTATTTATTATCTATTTTGTACTACATAAATACTTAGTTTTTGGTAAATAGTCTGTTGATTGTGAAGTAATATTTAATTATTTTTAATTTTATCATTAATTTGAGTTATTGGAATGGTCGTGCTACTTTAATTTACAATGTCATCTAATATTTTAAGAATAGGCCATCTTAACGTTCAGTTTTTATTGTGCAAAATAAAATAGACATACTTACTGTTTCAGAAACTTGGCTTAGTCCTGGCATATTGGATGAATTTGTGCATATCGAAGGTTATACTCTCTTAAGAAGGGATCGTGATGGAAGAGCAGGGGGTATTGGTATTTACATACGTCACTCAATGAGACATTCTTTAATTACAATACCACTCGATAATATTGAACAAAAGTGGATTATTGTACATCATGGTAAGGAGAAATTGGTTTTGGGATCTCTGTAAAATCGACACCAAAGGGATTATGTACACTTTTTAAATGAGTTTGAAAACTCTCTTATTCATTGCTTGCCTTACTCAGATAACATAGTCGCCTTGGGTGATTTTAACATTGATTTTCCTAAATTTGAAAATCCGGCTACCGTAAGTTTACAAAATGTATTAGATTCTATGGACATGCATCAAATTATCAACCAGCCAAATAGAATTAATGCCTCTTCTTCTTCATTAATTGATTTGGTAATCGTGTCAAATTGCTGTTCGACAGCGGGGAGTGGTGTAGTTGACTGCCACTTTTCAGATCACGATTTGTCCTTTGTTGATATATGTACTACAGCGTCTGTTATCAAGCTAGTAGTACATACTTATAGAAATCTGAATGATATAAACCTAAAATTGCTATGATGATGATCTCTCTTTGATACAGTTTCAAAATCTTTTGTATATTTCGAATATAAATGACAAATTATCGTTTTTTAATCATAATATTATTGCTCTTTTTGATAAGCATGCTCCCTTCAAAACGAAAAAATTGAGTAACTCTCCTGTGCCGTGGTTGACGGATAATTTGAAGTTACTCATTTCATTAAGAAATAAGGCTAAAGCAAAGTTCAAGAGAACTAGGCTACCGCAGCAATGGGAGTGTTCAAACAGGAAAAAAAGCATATTTTTATTTTGTACTTAAAAATGATGGCGTGAAGGAGTTGTGGAAGCGGTTGGGTACCATTGGTCTTGGTAAAACCAAACCAATTCAAATTCCCGACAATTTATTGAATTCTAACAACATTAACAATTATTTCATAGACGGTATTTCTAATGCTGCCAATGTCAATCTGCCTTCCCTTGAAATGTACGACAGTAATGCCTATAAAAGTTTAAATTTTAATTTTACAATAGTTGATAGTGAAGATATACAGAAAATTATATTAGGTATTAAGTCAACTGCTCTGGGTAGTGATGGCATTGATATTAACATGATTCAGTTGTGTTGTCCAAATATAATTCCGTATGTAACGCATTTAATTAATTCATGTATTATTGATGGTATATTTCCACAGTGCTGGAAGAATTCCATAGTCAAACCAATACCGAAAATTAAACAACCAATTTAAAGATTTGAGGCCGATAAGCTTGCTTCCCGTACTGTCAAAGATCATGGAGAAGGTCATGAATAAACAGATTGCTGACTATGTTGATAGTAATAATATTTTACCTGCAGTACAATCTGGATTTAGGTAGGATTATAGCTGTACAACTGCTCAGATAAATGTCACAGACGATATTCTTACTGCTGCGGAACAAGGCAAAATTACTGTTTTGGTTCTTTTGGACTTTAGTAAAGCCTTCGATACCGTTAATCATGACACATTGCTGACAATTTTAAAATTTATCGGTTTTGGTGCAAACGCTATTGCTTTAGTTGTGAGCTACTTAACTGGGCGAACACAGATGGTACAGTTGGCGAATACTTACTCTGAAATATTACCCATAACGCAAGGTGTTCCCCAAGGTTCCACTATAGGGCCTTTGTTGTACTCAATATATACATCAACTTTCATGAAGAATATAAAGTTTTGCAAAACACATATATACGCTGATGACACTCAACTATACTACTCCTTTAACATGCCTGATCTTGATGAAGCAATATATAAAATAAATTCAGATTTGCAGTATATCTGTGAGGTTTCCAGACAACATTCCTTGAGAATTAATCCAGACAAATCATCTGTCTTACTGTTTGGCAATAAAAATGTCTGTAATTTTTTGGCTAATTCTGTGAATGTTTATGTTGATCATGTAAGAATACCTGTGGTAGATAAAGTAAAAAGTCTCGGTCTTATTTTAGATAACACTTCCGTTCAGATAACGAAATACATTTCGTAGGGCTATATGCATCTTAGGGAACTATACCCTCACAGGTCGTACTTAAACATCACAATTAAAAAAATACTTTCTGAAGCGTTTGTGCTTTCCCAATTTAATTACTGTGTTCCAGTCTACCACCCAGCTATTGACAAGGTGATTGCGGACAAAATTCAGAAAGTTCAAAATGCGTGCCTTCGTTTCATCGATGGCATAAGAAAATTTGAACATATATCTCATAAACTGACGGATGCCAGCTGGTTAACTATGCATAATCGAAGGCTACTTCAATGTTCAACTCTTTTTTATCAAATTTTAATTAATAAATGTCCGCCGTATTTATACAACAAAATCACTTTCAGGACAGACGTACATAATAATATTAATATTCGATTCCGAGGCCTAATTTCGCCGCCGCAGCACTCTACTGTCCGTTTTGAAAGATCTTCTTCTTATCAAATATATCATATTTACAATAACGTATTGAAGGATTACATATCCCTTAATTTTGGGCAATTTAAATACAAAATGCTTCATGACTTATTCCGCAATCAGTTAGGATGCAATTAGATGGACAATTAAGTATTTGATTAATGTGTTTGTTAACTTCCTTTGATTGTACTAGGTTTAATATATTGATAGTTGTATAGGTTTAATTTTGTCTAAACATTATTGTAGACTTGATCGTTATAGATAGTAGTGTAATTTAATTTAGGCAGTTTTTCAAATCTACTTTCATTTATTTTAATCAGGGTTTGGATGGAAGATCAGAGGGGTAGGATTTCCTACTACCAGCTGAATCTCGCCTTGTGGTTACCCGTTTGAGTTGATAGTGCTTTTCCTCTGTCATTTATTTTTATTGTGTATTTGCTCAACGGTAATAAAGAAAATTATTATTATTATTATTATTAAATGCACTCCTACAGCGTCTACAACCTTTACAATCAATTCTAAAGCTGTTATTGAGCACCTGATAGTGAAAACACGTTTACCAGGGTTAAAATTATAATATTTTGATCGAAATTAGGTATTATAGTAGTACAATAATATTTCCGTAGTTAATATATACTAAAAAACGTGCTTTTCAGACGTTTTAATGGACCTTAATACTAAACTATTGAACTTGAATTTTTTGGATGCAGAAAAAAATAATATTATTAGCGAGTCGCTTTTTTATTTATTTAATAAAATTAGTTTCAGATCTCATCTACATAATTTAAATATACGTTATAAAGATTTCATAAATACTCCATTTCATCGAACTGCTCTATTTGAAAGATGTTCCTCTTATAATGCAGGTAACATATATAATTCTCTACCACATTTTCTTAAATCTTTAACAATAAGTAAATTTAAAAAACAATTCAGGCTAATTACACAAATAATATAATTGGTTTTAGCTGTAGCTACTTAGTTTTTGTACAGTCTGCACTGGCAACTTAGAAATAATATGTAATACTAGCCGTATAGAGTTTTAATTTTATGTCAATTACATCATCTTGGACTTAAAAATGAATGCCATTTTCGCAATCAACGTCCCAAGAAACCTCAATAACGACACCCATATCGATTTTTAGGCTTATTTACTCTATTTCACTCCCTAAGGGTTAGCGGACCCGACAGACGTTGTCCTGCCAGAACGTTGGTTTGCCTGCTAGTAGCGGGTTCAGCAAACGTTTTTTCAAAATTCGAATTTTCGATTTTTAATATTTTAAAAAATATTGGAGTTTAGAAGGAGTTCAGTCACATACACACGTACAGAAGAATGATATATATGAAGATAAAGATTTTCATTTTAAAAAATACTCTGGGGCGGCGGGGGTGGGGGTGAAATTTTTGGGTTTGCCTGCTATTAGCAGGTTCAGCAAAGTTTTTTTCGATTTTTCGATTATTTTTATTTTAAAAAATATTGGGGGGGGGGGGTTAAATTTTGGGGTTATATGTTCTCATATGCGAGAAATCTTAAAAAAAATAAAAAACGAAATTCGTCAAAAATTTTTTAAAAAAATTCCTAGAACCCGATTGCAGCGCCACCTACCGGGTCTAATTGTGAATCTAAACCATCCAGAGACCCACTCGGTCCAGCCGTTTAGAAGGAGTTCAGTTACATACACACGTACAGAAGAATTATATATATAAAGATAATTAGAGATTTTTGCCAGAGTAAGCACGTCTACACTAACAGGTGCTCAAATACTGGCTAAGAATTGACTACAGTGTTAATAGGTCTTATAATAGTATATTTGGAATCAATCTAACCATATATTACTTCTGTATTAAATTTTTCTGCATCTAGAAAATTACAGTTCAAAAGTTAACATTTAGGTAAGTTAAAACGTCAGAAAAGCACGGTTTGCAGTAAATATTAACTACGCAAATGCTTATTGTACTACTATAATGGCTACTGCTGACCAAAATATAATAATTATTGCCAGAGTAAGCGCTTTTGCACTAATAGGTGCTGAATTACTGGTTAAGAATTGACTGCTGTGTTGATAGGTCTTGTAATAGTATATGTGGAGTTAATCTAACCATTTATTACTACTGTATTAAATTTTTCTGCATCTAAAAAATTCAGATTTGAAAGTTTAGCATTTAGGTACGTTAAAACGTCTGAAAAGCACGTTTTGCAGTAAATATTAACTAAGTGAATGATTATTGTACTACTATAATGGCTACTGCAACCCATATTTAAGAATTATTGCCAGAGTAAACGCGTCTACACTAACAGGTGCTCAATCACTGGCTAAGAATTGGCTGCAGTGTTAATAGGTCCTGTAATAGTATATTTGGAATCAATCTAACTATATATTACGACAGTATTAAATGTTTCTGCATCTAAAAGATTCAAGTTCAAAAGTGTCGCATTTAGGTACCGTAAAACATCTGAAAAGCACGTTTTGCAGTAAATATTAACTGCGTAAATGCTTATTGTACTACTACAATGGCTACTGATGACCAAAATATAATAATTATTGCCAGAGTAAGCGCGTCTACACTAAGAGGTGCTCAATTACTGGCTAAGAATTGACTCCAGTGTTAATAGGTTTTATAATAGTATATTTGGAACCAATGTAAAAATAAATTACTACTGTATTAAATTTTTCTGCATTTAGAACAATCAAGTTCAAAAGTTTAGCATTTAGGTACGTTAAAACGTCTAAAAACGACGGTTTGCAGTAAATATTAGCTACGTAGATGATTAGTGTACTACTATAATGGCTACTGCTGACCAATATATAATATATATTGCCAGAGTAAGCGCGTCTACACTAACAGGTGCTCAATTACTGGCTAAAAATTGACTGCAGTGTTAATAGGTCTTGTAATAGTATATTTGGTATCAATCTAACAATATATTACTACTGTATTAAGTTTTTCTGCATCTAAAAATTTTAAGTACAAAAGTATAGCATTTAGGTACGTTAAAACGTCTGAAAAGGACGTTTTGCAGTAAATATTATATTAAATAATTATTGTACTACTATGGTGGCTACCGCTGACCAAAATATAATAATTATTGCCAGAGTAAGCGCTTCTTCACTAACAGGTGCTCAATTACTGGCTAAGAATTGACTGCAGTGTTTAGAGGTTTTGTAATAGTATATTTGGAATCAATCTAACCATATATTACTACAGTATTAAATGTTTCTGCATCTAAAAAATTCAAGTTTAAAAGTGTCGCATTCAGGTACCGTAAAATGTCTGAAAAGCACGGTTTCCAGTAAATATTAACTGCGTAAATGCTTATTGTACTACTACAATGGCTAGTGATGACCAAAATATAATAAATTGCCAGAGTAAGCGCGTCTACACTAACAGGTGCTCAATTACTGGCTAAGAATTGACTACAGCGTTAATAGGTCTTATAATAGTATATTTGGAACCAATCTAAAAATATATTACTACTGTATTAAATTTTTCTGCATTTAGAACTATCAAGTTCAAAAGTTTAGCATTTAGGTACGTTAAAACGTCTAAAAACGACGGTTTGCAGTAAATATTAGCTACGTAGATCAGGGCTGTCCAACTTCAAGGAACCCAAGGGCCACTGTAAAAAATTTGATGGTTACGAGGGCCGCACCTTAAAATGTGTCGTATCCGACTTTGTGAGTGATTTGTAATAAATATAAAACGTGTATATTTTGATACTAATTTTTATTTATACCAGAAGCTTAGGTTACATTACAAAAAGCATTAAAACATAAAAGAGATATACAGGGTGTTTCTGAGGTAACCGACAAACTTACACCGTATGTTCTAGAAGTGATTCTAAACCAAAAAAAAATCCATTTCCCTTTAAGTTAATTCCTTTCCCTTCTTGAGATACTGACAAAAGAAAAAAAATTACGTATGGAGATGTGATGTTTTACCCGCTTACTAAGGGCGTCAAAGATTTACCCTTCGGGTTAAGCTCAAATCGGAGAAATACGTTCACTCAAATATATATTCGATTAGGTAACACACCAGATAATTACCAAAACAAATATAATGTTTTTAGCTAGTTACAATTATTAATTAAAAATAAATCTGAGTTGTACATTATTTAAAATTAACATGTTCTTCTGGAACGGTGTCTGGTTTCGTGGGTCGATCTGCAACCGGAGGGAACCGGCGAGTGTTGCGGGTCCCTATTGGTAGTCCGCCTGTACGCACGCCGATGCTTCTGGAAATGGGCTGAGTGAGTCTTTTGTTCCTGCAAACTTGACCTTCCACTCAGCAGTGATTTTAAGCTGTAATTTTCCGATGAATTTAGCGATTTTAAGGGTTACCTGAGGCTGGCGTTAGTGCCTTAATCCTGGTGCAGAGGTTGCTGGTACTTTCGGCGTCGTTCATGGAGCGAACGCGGTGTCAACTCCTGCAGATGGAATTTATTCGCCTTGAGCCGGAAAATGATGTTGACATTCCCCCGGTAGGGAATTTGCGGGCTGCGGAATCGAACGCCTTTAAATTACCAAAAAGAGGCCCTGCTTGTGAGTTTATGGCGGCTACAGGACTCTAGCCGCCCACAAGCGGGATAGAGGCTGCGATTCCTACAGGTTACAGGTTTAATTATTAGTAAAATGACGTTATGAAGAGTATTTCATCTCTCGGGGAGCCGGGATTTGCGTTTAAAAATTAGGCGGTCGAAAATTGCTTTTAAGCAGTAAGCCCTGCAAGACAGTACAGCGTATTAAGACAGGGTTAAAGCCTTAGAAATTCGATTTTCCAGAAAAGTTCAACAATCAAGGTAAAATTGAATTCTAGCGGTCTTGCTCTAGCGGAAAATTTGAACTTCTCGGGCTGACAGTACAACACGTCATCTCCCTTGAAGCCTGGTCTGGTAAGGGTTGGAGGCCTACTCCGTTAGACAGTTTAGCGTGTCAGACCGGAGAGCCCAAGTAGAAAAGGAGAGGACATAATCAGGACTGGTGGACTCAAGGGGGAATTCTATCCGCGTTCCGCAAAAATATCCTGGCGGGCCGCATGCGGCCCGCGGGCCACGTGTTGGACAGCCCTGACGTAGATGATTAGTGTACAACTATAATGGCTACTGCTGACCAAAATATAATAATTATTGCCAGAATAAGCGCGTCTGCACTACCAGGTGCCCAATTACTGGCTAAGAATTGGCTGCAGTGTTAATAGGTCCTGTAATAGTATGTTTGGAATCAATCTAACTATATATTACTACAGTATTAAATGTTTCTGCATCTAAAAAATGCAAGTTCAAAAGTATCGCATTTAGGTACCTTAAATTAATAGGTCTTGTAATAGAATATTTTGAATCAATCTAACCATATATTACTACTGTAATAAAAGTTTTCTGCATCTAGAAAATTCAGGTACAAAAGTTTAGCATTTAGGTACGTTAAAACGATCAAAGGGCAATTTTTGCCGTAAATATTAACTACGTAAATGATTATTGTACTACTATAGTGGCTACTGCTGTCCAAAAATATAATAATTATTGCCAGAGTAAGCACGTCTACACTAACAGGTGCTCAATTACTTACTAAGAATTGACTGCAGTGGTAATAGTATATTTGGAACGAAGACTACCACATACAATGGGATAACGCATCAATTGTAGCTAAAGAGGAAAACAAATTCCGTAGGAAGCTGAAAGAAGCTACATACATAGCGCTGGCAGTAGAACCAATTAGCCAGGCTAGCTCAGAACTAAAGCCCATTTGGATGCCACTACTGCGCAGAGAATTACAAAAATAGTCTACTGCGCATACAGCGGTAAGCTATATATAATATAAAAGTTTACAACTAAAATATATAACCGCCCTGGTGGCCTAGTGGTTAGAGTGGCAGAGTAGTAATCACAGCGATCAGCGGTACCGGGTTCAAACCCCGGGGGAGTCACAGACTTACGTAGAAGAACGTATAATATCAGTCCTTCTCAGGACTAACCAGGAAGACCTGACGACGGGAGTAGATCAAAACTTTCGAAATGTTGTGTGATTTACACCCTAGACAGTGGAAAAAGTCCGAAAAACATATCAATCTAACCACATATATTACTATTGTATTAAATTTTTCTGCATCTAAAAAATTCAAGTTTAAAAGTATAGCATTTAGGTACGTTAAAACGTTTGAAAAGCACGTTTTGCAGTAAATATTAACTAAGTAAATGATTATTGTACTACTATAATGGCTACTTCTGACCAAAATAAAATAATTATTGCCAGAGTAAGCGCGTCTACACTAACAGGTGCTTAATTACTGGCTAAGAATTGACTGCAGTGTTAATAGGTCAAGTAATAGTATATGTAGAATCAATCTAAGCATATAATTATATTAAACTATAGACACGGCCTAATCACTATAATGAATAACATCTTATCAATAATAAACAGTAAATATTATTCAAATTGTAAACGACTTTCGACTCGTAAACACTGATGAGTAATATTGTTCTGCAAGATAGTTTAAACTCCAAACCTTAGTTCATAGTAGTTTTAACTTTAAACATTAGATAAAATAATAACCATATTATTTATAAGCACAATTGTAATAGCAGCAGTCAGTATTCGTCTTAGCTTCTGCTAGCGATTTACCCAGAAGTTCGTGTTAAGTAATAAAATTATTTTTAAAACTTAAACCAAAGTTCATCTTATTTAATTGGCGCTGCGAACAAGATTGTCAAACGGAATTCAAACCGGTATATTTTAATATTTTATTGGCAATCTAAGAAGAAACCGTCTGGAAACTCCTGCACATTTTCCTGGACCAAGCCTGAAAGACTTCCATCTGCCGAAGGACTTCACTTGAGCGAAAATCGAGGATCAACCGCTGCAGTACGTTTCCACTGGACAACCCGCCCCAAAGGAACCTTCACCTACAGAAGCTTCTACAAGGCAATCCGCTAGGCATCTCGTAGAATGTTATTGGCACCCGTAGTTTTGTGTTTTTTTCCATACTTCCTATTGTTATACAATATTGCAAGTTAGTGTTTATAAAAGTCATCTTATGAACAAGTCAAGGGATCGATCCAGATGACCAATACAAAAAGTGCAAAATAAAAATACAAATAGTGATTCAAATTTAAATTCAGGCAATAAAATGGCTGTAAACCTTTCCGAATTAAATTTAGCTGGAGAAATTGTTCCTACCTACGAAGGAGGTTCAATAAATCTATCGTATTATATTCAACAATGCGAAAAATTTATAGATACTTATAAGATTAGTACAGAAGGTCAAGAGGATTGCTCTACCAATAAATTAATATTTGAACTATGTTGCTCAAAATTAGTTGGTTCTGTCCGTGAGACTATAATTGTTTCAAATTGCGTAACTTGGAAACAAGTTAAAAGCGCACTTTTAAATCGTTTTGGAGACCAAAGAAATGAAACGCTTTTAGAAAATGATTTAATTACTTGTTACCAATTTCAAAATGAAAATTACGAACAATATTATGAAAGAGTAAAATCTAAACTGCAACAGATTTTAGAACACGTTAGTATTAGGGAAGAAAATGCTAGTTTAAAAGTTTTTAAAACCGAAATGTACGAAACAAGAGCCCAAAATACATTTTGTGCTGGTCTTTTAGAACCATATCGATCGTTTATTTCAAATAAAACAGTAACCTCTTTAGAAGACGCACTCTCCCAATTACGAAAATATGATAACCACCAACAACAGGTAAACTTTTTAAATTTCATTCGAAGCAAGCAAGCTACAAAACCTCCCAGACAAATACAACAAACCCACAATGTACATAGACATGTGCCAAATAGGCAATTCTCATCCTTTGTAAACCCACAAACAGCTCAATTTTCTCGCTTTAATTACCCACAACCTACTCATGGTTCACATGTTCAACAAAATTCAAATCAGTTTCCTCGTGGCCCTATTAACATTCAAACTAGAAATGTTCCTCAAAAATTTTACACAAACTCTCAAGTTTTTGGTAAAAAACCAGATTATAAACCTACTCCTATGTCAGTAAATACCCGTAATACTGTACAAAGTAATAAAAATCAAACTCCCCAAACACAGTCTAATTATTTCAGAAGAACAGGTCTTCCAAATTTTATTGCTGAAGAACTGCATAATATAGAACAACCAGAAAATTGTGGATATAACCCTGATCCTTATGAAAATTACTACGATTCCTCTGAACACGATTTCGAAATTAATTATGAAGAAACTATGTCCAATGCATTAGATAATAATCAAGAAAATCAATGTGAAAATTTTCCCATACAAGCCTCGACAGAACAAACATTGACTTAAATGCAATCTTAAGTAAACCACAGTTATCATTCATTACTATACCCGAATTTAATCTTAGAATATTAATCGACTCAGGCGCTTCTAATTCCATAATGAACCCTGAAATTGCTAACGATTATTTTAAAAATCATTCTTTCAGAAAACCTTTTCAAGTAAAAAGTTTAGATCAAATTGTTAATAATGACTGGAATATAGATTACCCCCTATTGGAAAATTATAACATAAACGAAAACATTAAATTTCATGTGTTTAAATGGCATGATAGATTCGACGCACTTTTAGGTAGTGAAGATTTTAGGAAGCTAGGTGCAAAGATCGATTATGATCATCAAAATTTAGAAATTAAAGGTATCAAAATTCCCTTTTTCTTTGAACTAAATCCCCAAAATTTTAAACCTGTTAAACAGAACACCAGAAGCTATATTAAAATACCCGTAGACATAGATGAAGGACAAATAGTTATTCCAAAAATCGAAATTAATAACTTCACTTTGCCAGAATCAATTTCTTACGCAAAAATGATATATGTACAATTCCCTTGCAAGAAGTTCAAAACGTAGACATAAATTTTCACCAACAAATTAAGGTTCAACCTTTATATAATTTTGAATTAGGTAAACCAACATCAAACGCTCAAGAATTATATATTACAGAAATTATTAGAAAAGATCATCTAAATCCGGAAGAAAAAGTCGAAATTAGTGCTTTTTGTAAAAAGTTTAGAGATATATTTTACAAC